>CAUYPK010114794.1:0-55370 GCA_963574355.1 Loris lydekkerianus
CGGATTGGGGGGGGGCCCCCAACCAATTTACGGGGGGTGGTGGTGTAAAACCCCCCCCCCCCAAAAAAAAAAAAAAAAAAAAAAAAAAAAAAAAAAAAAAAAAAAAAAAAATATATATATATATATATATATATATATATAACATGTAAAGAAAATGTACACAAAATAGATGCAAAACATGAAGGTCCCATTTGTCTCCTGTATACAAAAAATACATTTAAAGTGATTCTCAAACACTAAACAACAATAAAGGAATGAGTAAAGGCATACCAGGAAAAGACTGACAAAAGGAAAAAAAGCAAGGGCCACAATATTAATAACATGAGGTAGAACTAAGATCAAAAACATTAACAAGTAAACCACTTTATAACATTAAAGGATATAATTCACAATAAACATGTAAGAGTCAAGATCTACAATAGCAATTTATATAAAACACAAATTCTAGAAATGTAAGGATAAATAGGCAAAAATAGACTAACATTTAAAAATTTTATCAACTTTCTAAGCAAGTTAGATCATGTACAAAAAAAATAAGTAGTTAATAGATGGTACAAACAATATAATCAATAAAGTAGATTTGATAAATATGCATATTGAAATCTATATTTTAATATCATGTAATGATTTATCTTTTTTCAAGTACCTATAGAATATGTATGTAAATTAGGCCACAAAGAAAATATCAATAAATTATTAAAAATACAAGTAATATCTACAACATTTCCTAAACACTATCTTAAAACCAAAAACTAATAACAAATTCAGAAAAAAAAAAAAAAAAAAAACAGCCCTTTTACATAGAAAATTTACAATTCTTGCTTAAATAACTCCTAGGCCCATCTGAAAAGTCAGAATAACTCAGTCACATTTGCTTCAATGTTATCATGGATTTGTTATGACAATGAGGTATGTAAGCAAGCTTCTTCAATGTAACACCCCAACATGTTTCCATTAGTAGTAGTTTTCCTTTGGTTACTTCTCTCAGTGAAGTAAGAAAGGAGGTCATCAGCTGAGAGTGATGATAGAGAAGAAAGGGCTGGAAGTTTGACAAGAGAGGAAGTGCATGAAAAGAGGGCAAGCTAGAATGGTATAAACTCAAGACCTCATTAAAGGACAACTTGAGAATGGTAATCATAAACTTAAATGTGAGTAAGTAACAGACATCATTAAAGAACAACTTGATATTAGTAATTATGAACTTTTTAAAGCTGGCTACATTTAGAAATGTGGACAAGAGAGAGTAAGAGATAGTCGAAAAACTGATAGGAGATTCAATGGACTAAAGGCTCTCATAAAGTCAAAGAACAGTCAGAGTGTAGGTACTAGAATTAGTACAATCAGTAAGCTGGGAGATCAGTGGTACTTGAACAGTAAGATATTTGAAATGGAAATTATAGGACTCACTGCAGGTACTGGAATGACAAGATTAAAAGTAGGACAGCAGCTTATGTAATGGAAAACAAGATCTGAAGAGATCAAGAAATTGGGAGGCCAGGTAGTAAAAGAGGTATTCAGATAGATATTTTAGTCATCAAAATACTTGACTATATGGTTGATGGAGTGACGGTGAGCCAAAAGCTAAATTCTTCATGAAATAAAACAGCACTCTGAGGAGCAAGGAAGTGAGGTGCAAGGAAGTGAAAAAACAAGTAGTACAGTTGATGAAAGAAGATTTAAAACCAGGTGATTTAAAAGAGGAGGGATTGAGAATAGAGCAGAAATGTCAATAAGAAATAAGAAAGCTATATATCCTGCTTTCAACCCTGCTGGACTCAGGTTACAAAACAAAACCAGCCATCACATGAAAGTATTGCAGGGAAACAGTGGAGTAAGTAGAAGGGGCATCTTCCTCTGAGTATATAAGCACTCTTGTTGCAAATGAATTTTCTCAATAAGCCCACACAGGGGTTCTAAATAGTTGTATATACAATTGTCTGCACACAAAAGAGCAAAGAATTTAACTTTATAATACTGACGAAGCCAGAAATGAAGTACGTCATTGAATTTGAATAGTGACCATAGGGTATATATTTATAGACAAATTAAAAACAAAAATATTACCATTGGTTGAGTATCTTATAAAGAATTCAAAAACATGACAGAAAAAAAAGAGTAAGTATATAGTACAGAAAGTCATATGAAGATTGCCCTAGTAACCTTCATACACCAGATAATAATGTCTCATAGATTGGAAAGTCTATTTTAAAGGAATAGTATGTACATAAAGCTAAAGCAGTAAGATTTGGAAGAGAATGCTGAAAAATGAAAAATTCTGAAATCATGTAATGCATAATAAAGAGAGTGAGTCAGTTTCAGATCTTGGTTTATAAGGAAAATCCAAAGAAATAGCACCACCTATTGAAATTTTTCATTTTTAAAAATATTCTCAAATCTTGGAAAATAAGAGTTCCCCTAATTTGGCTAAAAAGAGAAGTTCAAATATTAAAGAACAAAATCTAACAATCACAACACATATATTAAAAATTAATTCTTAAGAAAAATAAAAATAAATTAAAATTAATTCTTGGCTTATAATTTTTATCTCAACTCATCATTTTGACCAAATTCATATGAAGATTTTATTAAAAGTAAAAATATTGTCAACCAAGAAGGAAATTACATTTTTAACGTAACTCACAGATATGGTATTCCTGTATGCTGCTTGTATAACCATAGATTGCAGAATATCCAAATATTATGATCATGACAACATCTCTACTATCCAACTCCATAATATGTGCTGAATGTCCCTCCACAGCGTACTGCTGACCATGTCCAAGAACAGTAGGAGTTTTTGAACTCCATGACTGACTATGTATGTTAAAAACCCATAATTCATCTGTGACATTGCCATCATTTGTTTCAATTCTGCCTCCATACATAAAGATGTTTTCCTGTAAATTAAAATACATACATTAATAGACAAAATAGTTACTTCTTAGCTATACATGATAATTAAAAATAAAGGTTAAATTTAAAAACTAAATTTTAGTTGTTCACAATGTGCATAAGGCATAGTTCTTCTTTGTAAAAAGTTAACTGGGAGCACATGAGTAATACTTTCACATGCAAAAAGGGGGGAATATCCAAGTTTTCAAAAATTTAGTTTAAAATATTTTATTCAAAACTATTACACTATATATTCAATAAAGTATATTTTTAAATATCATATAGGAAGAAAACACTGAAGTATTATTGGGGGAATGAAAAATGCAATAAGCTAATTAATAACTTAACATTTATGGGTAAAGTAGTTCTATACCAGTAATTTACTCCTACCATACAACAGAAAAGTTGTAACAAACTAAGTTGCTGATTAATACTACTAACAGATAATTTTTTCAATATTTGAATGATATGAATCCCTAGTTGCTACATTTGAATTTTACCATCATTTGTACTTCTTTGTGGTATTCTCTATTATTCCGTTTTCACAAAGTGCTATTCCCCAAACTGGTAGACCACATCTGGGCATCATATGGAATACTTTTTTATTACCATTTCTCATGGCTATGAGAAGATGCTATATTGCCTTTTGTTCACCTTTGGTAGATCATTATAGTACTTATAAATTATGCAAATAATTTCAGTGGCATATGATGGAAATCAATGATACATAAATAATGTCATCATTATTTCAACAAACTAAAAACAGAGGAAACTTCAACCTGATAAAAGATATCTAAGAAAAACACGTTATACTTAATGGTGAACGAACGGATGCATTCCCCTAAGGTCAAGTATAACATTAAGAATGCTTGCTTTTGCCACTTCTATTCAAAATTGTACTGGAGGTTTTAGCTAGGGCAAATAAGCAAAAACTAAATAAAGACATTCAGATCATAAAGGAAGAAGCAAAATATTTCTATTCATGGATAACATGGTCTTGTATATAGAAAACCTAAGAAATTAAAACAAACACTTAGATCTAATAAATGATTTCAGCAATATTGCAGGATATAAGATCAATGTACAAAAATACATTGTATTTCTAAACATTTGCAATGAAATCCAAAATGAAACTAAGGAAACAATTCATTGACAAAAAGAATGAAATGTTCAGGAATAAATTCAACAGAAGAAGACCAAAAGATATACTCTGAAAATTATAAAACATTGTTGAAAAAAACTTAAAGATCTAAAAAAATAGAGAGACATTCCACGTTTATTGGTCTTAAGATTTTACATTGTTAAAGTGGCAATAATCTCCAAATTGATTCACAGATTTAACATAATCTCTTTCGGAATCTCATCTGGCTTCTTTGCAGACATTAACAAATTGATTCTAAAATTCATATGGAATTGAAAGGATGTAGAACATCAGAACAATCCTATAAAAGAACTAAATCAGAAGACACACTTCTCAAAACCTTCCTGCAAAGCAAAAGTAATCAAGACACAGAACCAATAGAATAAATCAATGGAACAGAACTCAAAGTCCAGAAATAATCCCACGTTTATGGCCAATTAATTTTTGACAAGAATGCCAAAACCATTCAAAGAGAAAAGAGTAATCTCTTCAACAACTGGTGCTGGTAGAACTGCATAGGCACATGCAAAAGAATGAAGTCGAATCCTTACTGCATACTCAAATCAGATCAAATTAAATTAAACTCTTAAAATAAAAAATAAGGTAAAACTTAATAACCTAGGCTTTGGCAATGAATTCTTAGATGTGACACCAGAATTATAAGCAACAAAAGTAAAACAAAGAAAAATAGTATTTTATCAAAACAAACTAAAAAAAAACTTTTGCTTCTCAAAAAAAGCCATCAAGAAAGTGAAATAACAAACAAAATGGAGGGAAATATTTGCAAATTACATATCTGATAAGAGATTTGTATGTAGAATATATAAAGAACTGTTACAATTCAACA
This sequence comes from Loris lydekkerianus, assembly GCA_963574355.1. Lineage (NCBI taxonomy): Eukaryota > Metazoa > Chordata > Mammalia > Primates > Lorisidae > Loris > Loris lydekkerianus. The sequence continues at coordinate 4,881 of CAUYPK010114794.1, forward strand.
ACTGAAAGATAAATAATCTAATTTTAAAATTGACAAAGGACTTGAACAGTTATTTCTCCAAAAACAATACAAAATGACCAATAAGCACATTAAAATGCTTGACATCATTATTCAACAAGAAAATACACATCAAAACCACAATAAGATAACAATTCACACCAACAGGATGGCTATAATCAAAAAAACAGATACCAGCAAGTTGGCAAGGATGTACAGAAACAGGAACTTTCAAACATGGCTGGTAGGAATGTAAAATGGTGCAACTACTTTGGAAAACAGTCTATAATTCTTCAAAAAGTTAAATACAGAATTACCATTTGACCCAGTAATTCCACTTGAAAACTCAAAAGGAATAAAAACATATGCTTACAATAAAAATTTATACACAAATGTTCACAGCAACATTATTCGTTATAGCCAAAAGGTAGACACAACTCAAATATCCATCAACTGATGAACAGATAAACAAAATGCTGTATGTCCATGAAATTGAATGTTATTCAGCCATAAAAAGGAATGAAGTACTGATATACAACAATAAGAATAACCTTGATAACATAATGCTAAGTGAAATACACCAGTCAAGCCACACAGCATCTGACTGTTCACATGAAAATGTCCAGAATAGACAAATATAGAGAGACAAAAAGTAGATTTGTGATTTCTTAAGGTTGGGGGAATAAGGAGGTTTGGGGTAATAGTTAAAGAATACAAGTTTTTTGTGAAGTGATAAAAATGTCCTAAAATTGATTACACAACTGTGGGATCTTATATAAGTCTGCAAAAGATGATTGCATAATTCTGACAATACTAAAAACCATTAAATAATACACTATATATGAATGAACTATATATATATATCAATTATTTCTCAAAAATGCTATTACAAAAGAGAAAGCAAAATACTAAAACTAAAAGAAGATTTAAAAATGTATATATGCATACATAGATTTTAATTTAATTTTAAAACATATGCATGCAAAAAAAGAGGTATTTTATTCTGTATTTTGCTCACTTGTTTTTCAAATATTTTTACAGTAGCACAGAAAATGTATAAATTCAGATTTAAAAGGCCTATTTTCAGGCCTTTTACATACATAAATTTTTACTGATTCAAAATAAAGACCAGAGAAACGGCCTATCATTTTCATCATGCTAAATTTATAAATCCTACAAATACTTAAAAATAATTAATTCCAGTGCAAATCCTATCAAAATCACACATTTTTTGCCAAAATCAAAAACTCCATTCTAAAATTCAGATACAATTTCAAAGGACCCTGAATAGACAAAATAATCTTGAAAAAAAAAGTTGGAGGTCTCATACTTCCCAACTTCAAAACATACCACACATATAAAGATACAGGCACAGTAATCAAGGCAGTGTGGTACCAGTATAAAGACATATATAGATCAATAAAATAGAATAGTGGGCCCAGAAATAAACATTCACAAATACAGTCAAATGATTTTCCAGTAGAGTGCCAAGACAGATTTTTTTCAACAAATGTTGGAAAAAACAGCTATCCTCATGCAAAGAAATGAAATTAGACCCTTACCTTACACTATTACATAAAATTCAACTCAAAATGGAACAAAGACCTAAATGTAAGAGATAAAACTTTAAACCTTTAAAAATACAGATAAAAAGCTTTGTGACATCACATTTGGCAATGCTTTCTTATATACGAGCACGGGTAAAAAACAGATAAATTGGACTACAAAATAATTTTAAAATTTTGTGCATCAAAAGACACTATCAACAGAGTGAGAAGACAGCCCACAGATGTGGCAAAAAGATATTTGTGAAACATGTATTTGATACAGGGTTGACATTATAGATGAAGAACTCATACAACTTAATAGCCAAAAAAAAAAAAAAAAAAAAAACCAACCCAACAACTCAAAAAAAGCAAAAGACTTAAATAGAAGATATAAAGGTCAATAAACACTTGAAAATTTGTTCAACATAATATAACTAATCATGTGGGAAATGTAAATCAAAACCATAATGAGATACTACTTCATACTCATTGGGAGGCCAATTATCAAAAAAGAAAAATAGAAAATAACAAGTGTTGATGAGGCTGTGGACAAATAGTAATGCTGTGTGCTGCTGATGGGAATGTTGGTTGGAATGCAAAATGGTGCAACCAAGTGGAAAACAATATGGCATTTCCTCAAAAACTTTAACACAGAATTACCATATGATCCAGCAATTCTACTTCCATGTACACCCAAAAAAACTGAAAGCAGAAATTCAGATAGTTGTATACACATGTTCATATAAATATTATTTCCAGTGGCCAAAAGGTGGATGCCATCTTAGTGTCTGACAACAGATGAATGTATAAACAAAATATGGTATACACATATGAGTAAAAGAATATTTATTTTGCCTGAAAAGGAAAGACACTCTGACACATGATAGAACATGGATGATCTCTGAAGAAATCAGCTCTAACAGAAATAAGTCAATCACAAAAGAACAAATACTGTATCATTCTACTTACATGCAGTACCTAGAGTAGTCAAATTCACAGGGACAGAAAGTAAATTGGTGATTTCCAGGACTAGGGGAAGGGAGGTATGGGGACTTACTGCTTCTGTTGCCAAGATAATGGTAGCCACCATTATACAACATCAATGTACTTAATGCCTGCCACTGATCTCTATCATTAAAAATATTAAAGTAGTAAATTGTATGTTATACATATTTTATCATATTTTTTCATAAAAAAGGAATTGATCTAATGACTAGGTATAAAGCCATGGACAAATATTCAATCTTCATTTCTTTACATGTCCAATGGGCAATTGTTATAAAATATATTCTTTCACTAAAATATGATGTGAGTATATGATATCTCCAGTTATTGTAATCCATACATAAAATCCATTTTTCTTATTAGTATTTGAAATATATCTGAGGTTTAGTATTTTTTCCACTGAGATAAACTCTGAAAAATGTCTCATCAAAATTTTAAAAGCAGGAGCCATACCTGATAAGAAGCAAGAGAGTGTCCATATCTCTGGAGAGGTCCCCTTGATAGACTTCCCACATTCCATATACTGCTTTCCAAATTGTAACTAAAAACAAAAAAAGAAAATAACTTCATAAACTAAGATTCATTTATGATTTTTATTTTGCATATGTTTTTATTCTCTTATATCCAAGAATTTATTAAATTCAAAGAGAATTGTAACTAGTAAACTCATAATTTCATACACAGTATTAGAAAGTTTTAATAAAGACTCATTCAAAATACCTACTCTACATTAGGATTCAACCACCTAAATGTATAATATATATAAATTTTGCTAGGATGTTTATTACTGGATTTAGTTGTCCAATTTCCTTTAATAATTTCAACCAATCGATTAACCTACACAATAGTGAGCTATTCTGTATTTTAAAATTGTTTTTTAAAATCAGCTTTCTTTCTTGAAAACAGATGGGAATTCCATTTGCTTTAGGTATTCATTTTTATTCTTTTTGTAACTTATCATAATTCTTTTTTAATTTTTATTGATATGTAATAGTTGTACATATTTGGAGGGAATGTGATACTGTGATAGATACATATATACAGTATACAATGATCAAATCAGGGTAATTGGTGTATCTATCACCTAATCCTTCTAATTGTATTTTGTGTCATTTAACCAATCTGTCTTCACCCTCCACTTCCCCATTCCTTTCCCAGCCTTTGATAACTACTAATCTATTCTCTACCTCCATGAGATCCACTTTCTTAGCTCCTACATATGAGTGAAGACATGCAATGTATTTGTCTTTCTCAACCTGGTTTATTTCACTTAACATAAGGACCTCCACTTCCATCCATATTGCTGCTAAAGACAGGATTTCGTTCTTTTTATGGCCAAATAATATTCCATTGTGGATGTACAACACATTTTCTTTCTCCATTCTCAGTTGATGGATACTCAGATTGATTCTCTATTCTGGCTATTGTGAATAGTGCTGCAATAAACAGGGTATAGATATCTTTTCGATATACAGGTTTCCTTTCTTTTGTATATATATACCCAGTAGTAAGATTGTTGGATATATATATAATAGTAGTTATATTTTTAGTTTTATGAGGAGCCTCCATACTTTTTTCCATATTGGCTGTACTACTTTTACAGTCCCATACACATTTAGCTTAGCATTATAAACATTACCCAAGAAGTATATATTTCCTGTGCATGAATATAGCTTTTTTTACTGATCATTTTTTAAGATTGTGCAAAATGAATATGGTAATATAAAAGGTTCTATAAAAATAAATTACTGCAAAATTATGAAACACAAAAAGAAAATTCTTTTTTTTTTTAATTTTACTCTAGTACATATGAAAACAGAAGTTCCAAACTATGGATCTCAAATGCTTATCTAACAGAATTCCAGTTGGATTGTCACCATATTCTAGACTCAAATCTCCTTAGTTTTCCAAAACATATAAGAGTAAGCATCCAGCCAAGAAAAGAGTCCTGTTTTACAATAAGAAGCTCATTACCAATTATTATATCCCACTATTTTTCTTCCTCCAACTTACCAGGAAAGACAAAGAAATACCCCTTCACAAGAAAGATGTCAATAAAAATATAATTTCCACAGTCTTGCATCACTAAATCTACCACCTACCAGTACCTGCAGCCAACCTACTGCTTTCCAAGTTTCCATTTAGGGCTCAGTAAACTATTTCCATAAAGGGTCAGACCTTAAATATTTTAGCCTTTGTGGGCCACATTGGTCTTATACATTCTTCCTTATTTTTTAAAAAAGTTCAATTTTTTTAAATTTTTAATTATTAAAGATACATAATAATTGCATATATTTATAGCATATATCTATTAAAAATGGAAAAAATCATTTCTATCTTTCAGGCCCTGGGCCCTACTCTGTAATTTGCTGATTCCTGCTATAAATGAGTTTTCATATTCCCAGGCTCTGCATTCCACAACTCCAGCAGTTCTCCCACTTCTTTCCTACATCACTATTTTGTTGTTGTTGTTGTTGTTTGTTTGTTTGTTTGTTCTTACCAGACCATTACCATCAGCATACAAACATGGTGTTATTTTTAATAAAAATACATTATTTTTAATAAAAAAAAAAAAACTTCTCTTGACCTTACTCCCCACTTTAAAGATACCACCCCATTTCATTGCTGCTTTATTTCTTTATTGCTCTGGCCCCCACAATCTTTCTATTCTCTCTTAAACTAACTCTAATCAGGCTTTTAACCCCACTACACCAGTAAAACTACCTTTGTTGAGGTCAGCTACTTCAGGCTAAATTCCACGGCCACCTTTCATTCTTACTTTCCTTGACTTGGCTAATCGTCAGCATTTGACATTGCCAGTCCTCCCTTAATCTTCATAAGCTGCCTTCTCTTGCCTTGGAAGACACTTTACTCTCCAGGTTTTCATGGCTCACTGGTCTCTCTTTTTTAGTCACCGTTACTGGTTTCTCCTCTTTCTCCCAAACTCTTACTGATATAGTGTCTCAGACTCGCTTCTTGGTCCTCCTCTCTATCTAGAACTCTTTCCCTTGCTAACTTCATCCTAATTTAATCCCTATTTCTACTCTTCCTCCCAGTCCACAATATCTTATCAAATAAAGTGGCCATGGTGACTCTTTTAAAGTAAAAGTTAAAACACGCTCAAAACCCTTCCATGACTTGGACCTTCCATAAAGGTCTACAATTCCCTACATTATCTGTCACTCTCCTTCATTAACCCTCTAATTCGGTGCTTCCCTCTCACATGTTCCATGCAAGTTACATGGGCTTCGTTTTTGTTCCTCGAACACGTCAAAGAGCTCCGATCTTCAGGCCCTCATCTGGCTCTTTTCTGCATCTACCTACCAAGTATGACTTTTGCCAAAGCTCTGATCTCCACCTCTTCACTCAGTTCTCACCTTTCTCATGAAGCCTCCCTTGACTACCACATTTTTAATTGCAACTCTCTGCTCTTTGGCACTCCTGCTTTGCTCACCCCCTGCTATCTATCTATCCATCTATTTATCTATCTATATACACATAAATATAATATATATACATATATATGGTCATATATCTTTTACTTTGGTAATTGTGTTTGGTTTTTTCATTGCCAATCTTGCCTCACTAATTTCATAAAAGTAGGGCATTTGTTATGTTCACTGCTATATCCCAAGCACCAAACACATAGTTAAGTGTTCAAAACAGTTGTTAAGCTCATGAACACATGTTAATTTCATGTATATATATATATACTTTATATATATATATATATTCTGTAAAACAGTCTCTAATTTAATAGACACTACTATAGAACTTTTGTATTACTTGGTCAATGATTTTATCTTAAAATGTAACATCTACACCCCAATTAAATTTTGCTAGAGAAGATAAATTGTGACTGACACTATCACTTATAAAAGCTGTTTAAATGTCCTTACTTACAATTGAACTACATTCAAAACGATGAAAAATATTCCCTAACCTGTTGAAACAGCAATAAAGTTCTTTCCAATCTGATAATTCGTAGCTAACTACAAATCTATATAAACACTATAACAAAAACAAACTAAAAAGGTTTTAGACAAAAATATTTGCTTCAAAATATAAAAGTATAGACTACCAAATAATATTCATTACTTAATTTTAAATATTCTTTTAAACTTGCAAAGACAACTTTTGAAAATTCTATGTTTTCTTCACAATTTTATTCTTTGTCTTCACAATTCAACTTTGAAAATATCACAATTTAATTCAAAGTTCAACTCTAATTTCATAGGACTTTTATTTTATTTAATCATAGTTAATTTCCTTTTAATTTTCATATTTAATCATCATTATTTCTTCAGGTTCTTTTCATATAGTAACAATTCATTTTAATCCCACTAACTCTCTTTTAATTCTTTCTACTATTTTTATTCTTCCTATATTATGTTATGGAATTCTAATTTTTCACTTATTCACCTAAAACCCTCTCTCCCTCTTTTCAGAATTTATTTTATTTTATAATTTAATTCCAGTCACATTCAATCATATTTTTAAATCAATCTCCCCTTACATAATTTTTTAAATTTTCAAAGTAAATAGGGTTAGTATATTCAGTGGATAGAGTTGTCAGATAAAATATGGTATGCTCAGTTAATCTGAATTTCAGATAAAAAACAAATGATTTTTTTTTTTTTTTTTTTTGCAGTTTTTGGCCTGGGCCAGGTTTGAACCCACCACCCCCTGTATATGGGGCCAGCACCCTACTCCTTGAGCCACAAGTGCCACCCACAACAAATGATTTTTAGTAAAAAGATATGACCCATGCAATATTTGGGGCAAAACAAAAACATTAATACAGTAAATATTGCAAGAGGCTTTCCTTCAATTAAAATTTATTTGTTGTGCGTCTAAAACTCAAGTTTAACTGGATGTTCAGTATATTTATCTACTAGATCTAGCAATTTTATGTGGTACATGCCATTATGGTATACTATCTGGGACCAGATCAGATTGGTTGATGCCCAAGTTGCAACAGTTATTACCAATTGTGAATATCAGCCCTGAGAACAACATTGATAATCAAATTATTCTCCCTATTTCCTCTCTTATTCTGTTATTGTATGGTTTGCAAAATATAGTCACCAGCTAGAAAACAAATCAGATTAATGCTGCCATCCATGTGATTTCCCCTTATTCAATTATGCAGAGAACAGTCTCTACTAAATCAACAGTAATGAATGATCTATTTTATAATATAGGCACTGTTCTCTCAACAGAAATTCTGTAAAGTACATACAAAGTAAAAGTTTAGGTATATCAAACTTACATAAAATACCAAAAGTACTTTTATATGTGTGCTTACACTTCATTCTGAAAAATAAAAGGTGGCATAATTCATTATGCCCAGGATAGGCATGGCTTGCTCTTATTTGAGTTTAACATTTTCAGCTGAGAATTTATTTAAAGCACTCTAGAGAAGCAATGAAATTTCTACACAAGCAATTTTGAGTTAACATTTTCAAATTCATAATTTATTTAAAGTATTCTAGAGAGGTAATGAAATTTTCACACAAAGCAAACCTGAATGTACAATGACAGATAATTAACTATGGACATATTAAATTCATAAATTCACAAATCAGTCCTATTAGCAAATAGGTACTATCACAAGATAACCATTTAAATGGTGGGACAGCAATAAAACAAAACATTTAGGATAAAAATCCAGCTTAAAAAATAGATGGTGAAAATAAATACTTACTTCAGGACCATTTGAAAAGAACTGTAGTTAAAAGTATATCCACCAATCACCCACATAAATTTCCCATGTAAAACAGCTTTATGTGAAGCCCGACCTACAGAGGGACTGAACGGTTTAACATTTGGCAAAATCCAGTAAGACTCAGTAGAGGGAACATTCAAAGAACAATCAGGACCTGTTAGGAAAATAAAATCAAACAACACACTGGATTAAACAAAGACTTTAGATAATAAAAGTAAAGTATATGGATTAAGAGACTTTCAGAATATCGTGCTCATCACATTAATGAGTAAGATATACATAATAAATGATCTGAAATACAGACTATAAGAAAAATACTAACAGAAAATGTAATGCCTAGAGGGGGGGGGAAATCAGACTTGGATATGCTCAAAGAAATATCACAATCTAAAAGAATTATTTAAATATTAAAAATTTCAGTTTAGTTTAGTATACTACTAGAATATCCAAATGAAAAGCAATGTGCTCAAATCCCAGTTCTGTGACTTACTGGCAATATGACCTTAGGTAAGTCTGTTTACCTCTCACATCATCAAGCCTCCATCTATAAAATGGAAATAACAATCTACTCCCAAAGGTTATTATAAATATTTATGGTTAAAAAATAGTGGAAATAAAAACATTAGTAAATTATAAACTACTAAACAAATATGAAAATAAATATATTTCTCTTAGCATTCTTATTACTAAGAACAATTAAAATTGGCTTTAGTAGGGACCTTTTTAAATCCTCAAAAAGAAAAAAATTTATAATTAATGAAAATTGTTAATTCATGCAGAATAATTTCAAATAATATAAAACTGAAAACAGCCTTTTCCTATCCTTACTCATGAGTTGATGTTACTCATGAGTGTTAGTTTCCTCATTCATAAAAATAGGAGACTAGCTCAGATCAGTGTTTGTCAAACTTAAGTAATGGAAGAAATGCTCCTAAGGGGAATATATTTTCATCAAACCTTAGAGCACAAAATTATTTTATTTTTGATGAAATTAAAACTAAAATATGTTCAAATACTAGATATAAGCTCCTGCCTAAATTTCTTTTATGATATAAAACAAATTTATACATTATTGATAAGCAATTTTGTAAAACTAATAAAATTAACATTTGCTTACTATGATGTACAATATTGTTTGCTCACACATTTCTCAAGTCGAAAATGACACTAATTCTTAGATTAGCATACCTATATCATTTTAACAACATAATTTTCCCACAGTTTTCCTTCCATCCACTTTTTATAAATCTTTTCAACTCATATATTATAGTGTATCATCATCTGTTCTTCACTTATCACACTTCACTCCCATCCTTTTAGCCTGTAATAATTACAGGTATACTCCTTAGTACCAACTTAATAGCCAGCACAAATGCTGCCCTTGCCATCAAGTGGCATTACCCAGTGATAAGATCAGGCAGTTGATTTTAAATTTGCTCAGTACAAAACGTTCACTAAATTTTAAAACGTGTAAGCAGATTCTAATTTAAGAAACCCTGCTCCATATAGTTTGCATATGTTCAGTTATTCACCCATTCATGTATTCCTTCACCTTCAATATCTTTTACAATGCTTCTAATAATATTTCTAGTGTAGTGTGTCAGTTAGGATTACTGATTGTAGGGCACAGAAACTAATTTGGATAGCTTAAAGAAAAATGAGAATTTATTGGAAAAATATTTAGAAACTCAGAGAGGGAAAAATCAAGCTTATAATACATAGCTACATTTATCATCCCTTCAAGACTAACCTCAATTAGCAAAAAGCAATTTCCCAAAAAGTAATTGGATTGTTAATAGGAAGGAGAAAATATGCTGCTAAGGGAGATTTTAAGAGGCATATGTAGCTTACTGTAATTATTCTGGAAATAGTTTTATGGTTTAATGTGTGCATTGAATCTGAAGTTCTCCAATAAAAGGCAAAACAAGCTAACATCACTGTAAGAGTTCTATCTTCTAACATCATTAGAAAAATTTGATTTTGTTACAGTATCCAAAGTATTCTACATATGTTCTAAACCCATAAATAAAATTTCCAAAGACCAGGTATCAATTTTAGTGTACTTTAAATGTCCACAACTATTTTGACAATATGTTAACTTTATGAAACAATGAATTATGTGCGTGGTAATCATTATACTAGAATACTCACAGAATATATATAACATCTAAATATTATTCACAAATTTAAGTTTTTATTGATTAACAAAATGCATTAAACCTGATTGCAAAGAGAAGTGATTAGTAAATGAAAAGCTATTATGAAATGTCTACTTACTAAAAAGGAAACTATTTCTGTTGCAAGTATCAGTCCTTAAGTCACAACAGCAACTATTATAAATCATTTTCATTGAGTTATCATCTCAAGACTCAGATAATAGCAAATAATATCTCTGTACAAATAATGAAACTGATAACCAGATAAGTTAATGGACTTGTCCAAGATAATCCTAATTGTGAATAAGGAAAAGTTCCTCTGTACCTCCATAAATTGGAATAACTTTAAGAAATATACACTCTAAGAATTACAATGTGTTATGGACTAAATATTTGTGTCCCCTCAAAATTCACAGGTTGAAGCCCTAACCCCAATGTGATGGTATAAGAAAGTAAGGCTTTGGGAAATTAGAGGTCGATGAGCTAATTGGTGTGAGGTCCTCTTGATGGGATTAGTGCCCTGTCCTGCTTGCTCTCTCCACCACTCCTCCTCCTCCTCCTACTCCTCCTCCTTCTTATCTCTCTCCCTCTTCCTCCCCCCCATATAAGAATAGAGTAAAAAGCAGTCACCTGAAAGTCAAGAAGAGGGCCTTCACCAGAACCCAACCACACTGGTAACCTGATCTCAGATTTCTAGCCTCCAAATCTATGAAAAGTAAATGTCTGCTGTTTAAGTGATCCAGATTAGTATTTTATTATAGTAGCCTACACTGACTAAGAAAGTATGCTTTGAAGGAAAACTGTAAACCATGTTAAGGATGTTGCAAGAGAAATACACACTATTTAAAACTAACAAAAAAAAAAAAAAAACAAAGGATGCTAAGAAAGATTTAAGACACTGGTTCTAATCAGCTGAAAATGACAAATACAGAATTAGCTAGATTGAGAAGAGGATTTGTTTATATTACAAAATCCAGTCAGAGGCAAAAAATAAATGGTTATAAATATTTCGACTTTAGGCAAGCTTATCTAAGAAAGAAATATATATAGCTATCACAGAATACTCTATGAATGTTGTTGTGAGTCACACAGTTCAGTCTTTGGTTCTATCCTCTCTCTATTGTCACTTCCCTGGTAATCTCATCCAATCTCATGGCTTTATGTACAATCAATGGTTTCAAATTTAATATTTTCAAGCCAATCACCTCCAACATATATCTATAGTACAGACTCTCCATCAAATTCCAGACCCATATATTATATTCAACTGCCTCCTCAGTATCTCCTTTTTGATGTCTAAAAGATACCTGAAGCCAGGCACAGCGGCTCATGCCTGTAATCCTAGCACTTTAAGAGTCTGAGGCAGGAAGATCACTCCAGCCAAGGAGTTTAACACCAGCCTGGGCAAGTGCAAGACTCTGTAGTTACAAAAATGAAAAAATTAACCAGGCATTGTATTGTGTCCCAGCTACTCAGGAGGCTAAGGCAGGAAAACTGATTGAGTCCAAGAGTTAGAGGCTGCAGTGAGTTATGATGATACAACTGTACTCTGAGCAGCAGAATGAGAACCTTTCTCAAAAAAAAAAAAAAAATCTCAAATTTGACATACCATATCCAAATTAAATCTTCCTTGTAAAATTTTCTTCATGTCAGTTGATAACAACTCCATCTTCCCATTTGCTCTAACCAAAAGTCTTAAAGTGATCTTTGATCCTCCTTTCTGTCATCTCCATAAAGAATCCATCAGCAACTCGTGTTTACTCTAAATCACATTTGGTGGGATAGAGCAAGATGGCAAACTACAAACATCTCCCTACTAGCCACATGCGACAAAGCAGGGGAAGAAAACTCCAGCCATCTCCAGCTGGGTGGACCTACTTGGAGACATCACTGCAGAGAAACAGTGAAGCACCGGTGGATGACAGGCCAGTGAGGAGGTCTGGAGATGAGGAAAGCCAGCACGGAAGGCAAGTATGTGGGAACAGGTGGCCAGCCCCCAGAAGATGGGGGACAGAAAGGGCTGTCCCACAGTTTCTTGGTTTTGGACTAAAATTACTCACTGGACCTGACTTAGAAGGCTTAAATGAGTGAGTGGACTGAAATAGTGTCCAGCAGCTGGTTTGAATACCGTCTATGATGGATCTACCAGCAGCTTGGCTGCTAGCTCGGCCACCATTGGGAAGGCTGTGTGGGGCAAATGGTTTGCAAGGTCCTAGGGCACTGCTGGCTCTGGCATGCCTGCTGAGCTCAAGTATCCACACTTGCAGTGAGCTGAGTGGTTCCAGCACCCTCAAGGATTGTTTTCAGGGAGCACTGTGAGATGTGTCTCCGAAGAAATCTGGTGAGAACTTTAGGATCCCAACCCTACAGGGACTGAATGCTGCCCAGCCAGGCCCTGATTGGGGGCAACTACGTCAGGAAGACAGGACTCAATCTCCTCAGCAACTAGAGAGTGGTTTCTGGCACTCTGTTTACACTACCACCAGCTATAGTGTTAACCATCTCATAAAAATACAGCACAACCTGGTGTCCAGACAACATATTGCAATATATTTCTGTGTAAATATATCTTTATACACACAAACACACAAACAAACACACACACACACACACACACACGGGTTGTAGATATATAGTCCTTTTCTTCCCTTTTTTGTTGTTGTAGTGGTTATTATCTGAGGTTTTTCTACATTTTTGTTTGGTTGGTTATATTTTGATTTTTTCATTTTTACTTCTTCAATACCAAAGGCTTCCTCATTTTTGTTATGGTTTTCCAGTCCGTTTTATTCTCACTTTCCTTTTTATTTCTCTCCTTTTTCTCTCTTTTGTTTTATTCTCACTTTATTTTTTATTTTTCTCCTTTTTCTCTTTTAGTAGACATTTTTCTACTTTTCTCATCCATCCTACATAAATTTTTCATAAACAGCTAAAATACCACATTTTCCCTTTATCTGATATTATTGTGTTTTTAATTTTATTTTTATTTATTTACTTAACCTTTTCTCTGTGTGTTGGGGGTTCATGGCAGAGGCTGGCTCAAGGAGGTCATGAGTTCACAGTCTAGGATATCCTTCTAGTCTTGGCCTTTGGAAAGATAGTATTAGGAGTCCCCACTGCTGAATTTTTCTTTATTTCTTTCTTTTCTTTTTTCTTTCTCTTTACACATTTGGCAGACATAGGATCTTACTTTTGCCCAGGCTGATATGAACATCATGGCATCAAGGGACTTGCCCAGCCAAACCTGGTGTTGTTGGTATGGCTATGACACCCTGCTGAAAAACACCATTCTCTCTTTCTGATCCTCTTTTTCTCAAATTCTTTTCTTTTACCCCACTTCTTTTTCATTTGGGGTTTTTTCTTTCTTTCTTTTTCTTTTCTTTCTCCCTGCTTTCTCTTTACCCTTCCCTTCCTTTTGGCCTTTTATCAAGCAGCCACTTCAATACCTAAGCTCTGAGACAAGGTAATTCAAAGAAAAGGAGTCAGTGAGAAGGAAAAAGTAGAAGGACATGAAAACCAAAACAGAGCAACCCCTGCAAGGAACCATGACCCAGCTACCACAGAGGACTCTACTTATAAAGAAGTGATGGAATGGATAGTAAAGGCAATAAAGGGAATTAACAAGAAAGCAGAAAAACAGAACCAAAGCAATGCATAAAATATTGGAAGAATATAGAGAGGATACGATGGAGCTTAGGGAAATGAAGAAGTCAATCAGGAAACTTAAATATGCAGTAGAAAGTATCAATAGATTAGATCATGAAGAAGAAAGAATCTCAGAGCTAGAGTAAAAAGTTCATGAGCTAACACAGGTAGTTAAAGAGGCAGAAAAGTAGAGAGAGAAAGCAGAACATTCACTTAGAGTATTATGGGACTTCATGAAGCATTCAGACATACAAATTATAGAGATCCCTGAAGGGGAAGAAGAACATTCCAAAGGAATGGAAACCCCACTGGAGGATATCATAAATGAAAATGTCCTAAGTTTCACTAAAGATTCCGAAACATTCCTTTTGGGGGGATCAATATCCTGGTTCAATAAACCAGAGTCATGTCAACACAAATAGTGTACCTACAAGACATATTGTAATGGACCTGTCCAAAGTCAAGACAAAAGAGAAAATTCTGCAAGCAACCAAGAATAAGCGCCAACTGACCTACAGGCACAAATCTACCAGGGCAACAGCAGACTTTTCATCTGAAACATTCAAAGCCAGAAGAGAATGGTCATCTACTTTTAAACTTAAACAAAACAATTTTCAGCCCAGAATTCTGTATCCTACTAAACTACACTTCAAAATTCATGGAGAATTCAAATCATTTACTGATATGCAAACACTGAAAAATTTCACCACAGGACCAGCTTTGCAGGAAATACTTAGATCTATGCTCCACAATGACCACCAACAAAGTAAACACCCACAAATTAAAGGACAAAAATCTACCTTACACAATGGTACAAAGGATAAAACTACACAATGATCTCTCATGAAATAAGATAAACAGAACTCCACCACATTTATCAATTCTCTCAATAAATGTTAATGGCTTGAATTCCTCACTGAAGAGGCACAGGCTGGCCAATTGGGTAAAAAAGCACAACCTATCCACATGCTGTCTCCAGGAAACACACCTAACCTTGAATGACAAACCAAAACTCAGGGTAAAGGGATAGAAAACAATATTTCAGGCAGTGCATGTAGCTCAGTGGGTAGGGCATGGGTCACATACATCAAGGCTGGCAAGTTCAAACCCAGCCTGGGCCAGCTAAAACAACAATGACAACTACAACAACAATAAAAATAGCTAGGCATTGTGGCAGGCACCTGTGGTCCCAGCTACTTGGGAGGCTGAGGCAAGAGAATCACTTAAGCCCAAGAGTTTGAAGTTGCTGTGAGCTGTGATGCCACGCACTCTACCTAGGGTGATAGCTTGAGACTCTGTCTCAAAAAAAAAGAAAGAAAACATTATTTCAGGCAAATAAAAATCAGAAGAAAGTAAGAATTTCAATCTTATTTTCAGATACAAGTGGATGTAAAGCAACTAAAATTAAGAAAGACAAAGATGGTCACTTCATAGTGGTCAAGAGAACAATACAACAAGAGGGCACTGCAATTCTAAATATTTATAAATCCAACTTAGAATGCTTCCAAATTTATGAAATGAACCTTGACTGGTCTGAGCAATATTATATCCCATAAAACCACGATAGCTAGTGAGTTTAACAGCCCTCTGGCAGAACTGGACAGATCATCTAAAAAGAAAGTAAACAAAGATACAAGGGACTTAAATGTGACCCTAGAACAAATGAGCTTAATAGACATACAAAAAAACAGATCTACTATTTTGTTAAGAGGAAAGAATTTAATGGAGTGCATTGGCTGAAATTTGTCTCTCCACAAAGTTAAGATAGAGAGATAAAATATAGAGAACATGTCATTTTATTTTATTTTATTTTAGAGACAGAGTCTCACTTTATCGCCCTTGGTAGAGTGCCATGGTGTCACACAGCTCACAGCAACCTCCAACTCCTGGGCTTAGGCGATTCTCTTGCCTCAGCCTCCCGAGTAGCTGAGACTACAATATCCGCCACAATGCCCGGCTATTTTTTTGTTGCAGTTTGGCAGGGGCCAGGTTTGAACCTGCCACCCTTGGTATATGGGGCTAGCACCCTACCCACTGAAACTAAAAACATAAGTTACTTTGTGAACTTCTTGAAGACAATTCATCATCTCCTGTGAATATATACACTATCCTAAAATAACTGATTATGTCCTAATATGTTATATGATTGACACATAAAAAGATACTTTAGGTAAAACATGAGTTTGAGTTTAAAGATTTTACATTTTTCTAACTCAAACAAAATTCTCAAGTTTTTACAATTGAATAATGCCAGAGTTTAAGTGCTTTTTTTGTTAGTCAATACTGCCACCCAATGGCAAATGTTAAAATCTAAAACTAAAGGATTAAAACGAAAGACCAAGATTCCAAGACTCCAAGGACCAAAAACCTGGAAAACTTTGACCAAACCCAATATAATAACATTTTAAATGCTCAAATTGATTCTCTCAATACTTAGAATTATGTTTTATATATTAAGTAAATGACATAATTTATTAGAGCACTAATCTTCTAAAACATCTATAATTGAATATTCACATATCACTAAACTACCAAACTAATATATTTCTCATAGATTCATTCAACAAAAACCTACACGCATATTCAACACTTCAAAGTCATTAAAATCAATTCATTTATGTTCATGTGTATCTACCACTTGCACACACCATTTCCACTCACATCCTACTGACCTAAACTTAGCAGCATAGCCACACGAGCTTTAAGGGAGGATAAGAAATGGGGCATGTAGCCAGAAGTCCCAACATTAAGTTAAAAACTCAGAGAGTTGTATTACTGAAATAAAGAGAAGAATTAATTCTGAGAGACAGTGGTCTCTGCCATATTTTCCAGTAACAATGTTTTTTGCTCAGGTGAGCAGAACTGTTTCTGTTGCTTTCATTCCAATTTTAGTATATGTGCTGCCAAAGCGAGCACTATTTCTATTGCTTTCAGCCAAAGACCCCTCATCATTCAGATTGTTTAAAGTTATATAATGTAAAAGAGAGAAAGCTGGAGCCACTCTGATTATGGTAATTGGCAGGGGGAATATAACACCTTTATGTCAACTTTGAAAATTAATGTTACATTTCCTTCACATACGAATGTAAATTCAATTTGTCATATCTTGATTTTAAGGTCTTTTAAAAATTCTTCATCTATTCCAATGTTTGCATGCCATGTTAAGATATCAATGCTTTTCAAAGTTGCCTTTTTCCCCGTTTGTCTTATTAAAATTTAAATGGATTTTATAACATCATAGAAGTAACCAAGATGCCCTTCAGTAAATCAATCATTAAACTGTGGTACATCTATACAAAGGAATATTATTTGGTGTAAAAGAGAAATTAGCTAACAAACCATGACAAGACATGGAAAAAACTTAAATGCATATTATATTACCAAGTGAAAGAAGTCTGTCAAAAAAAATCTATATACCTTATGATTCATTGCATGACATTTGAGAAAAGGCAAGGAAAAGTAGGAAGACAGTGAAAAGATCGGTAGCCAGGGATTGGGTGTGGGAAGGACAAACAGGCAGAGCACAGGGGATTTTTAGTTTAAAACTTTAGAGAAACTACTCTATATGACACTATAATGGTAGATACATGGCACAATAAATTTACCCAAATCCACAGAATGTCTAGCACCAAGACTATGACTTTGTTTGATAATGACTTGTCAGTGTAGGCTCATCAATAGTAACAAACGTAGAGTTACTATTTAAGAGTGAAAGATATTCACTTTAAAAGCAAAGTGGTAATATGAATAGTCTAAGAAATATATATATGTATTTCTTATATACAGCACATTCCTTTTGGTTTTTATTTAGGTTTGATAGGAATTCTTGCTGTAATTTGCTACTCTATATTGCAGTAACACAAGATCATGTACCTTTAGTTGTATAATTATTCAGTTAAAGTTCCCTCTTCAACGGGACTAACATACTGGCACAAAGGAGGCTCTCAGTATGTAAACATATCAGCAAAAAGTAAGCTCTGAGTGGATAAGTGTTTGGATAACTAGACCCATCTCTTAATTTAATTCCACGATGACAAAATTTATGGTTTTATATCCATATACATAAGGAAAAACTCTTTAGTATATCTGAAATTAATCTTTGATGATAGATATTTATAAAAATTGTTTAGAAATTCTTTCTTAGCAATCTTTGCAATGAGTAGTTAAAATACTCATCTTTTAAATTTTTAAAATAGTCTACTTTTTTAAAAAATAGCCACAAGATGTCAGTCTTTCCTAGGAAATAAGTTAATAAACTACAGTAGCTTTTGCGTTTCTTTTTGCAGTATACTATTTGTTACCTTTATAAATCAAATTTGACTGCACTGCACGTTAAAGCCAGTGAATTCATCAAATTTGGGAGGATTTGACAAAGAATTACAGAAGATCATAATGGTCATATACTTAAAATTCAAAGAGGTTCATATATAACTTCATTTAATCCTCAGAGTAACATATTGACAAAATCTTTACGAATTCTACTTGTGAGAAGGCAGGTTCGTGAGAAGATGATTATTAATATGAACATTCTAAAAATACAAGGAAGTACGTGAGATTTGGGTATGCAAACTATAATAAAAAAAAATTGTGTTAATAGACACACAAATCTATGTCTCAAAGGCCATCACACCATACGTGCTTACCTTGCCAACTATCATTGCAGACACACAATTTTTCTCCTGTTAGGTCACAGTAGCCATGATCTGGGCTGCCACAATTGGCTTTACAGTAAGGAATATCACAGGCTTCACCCTTCCAGTATTTATCACATTCACAGTATACTTGACTTGGAACAGAGATACTAGTTGTACACTTCCCATGACCAGAACAATTGTTAGGACAAGAATTGATTCTGTAAAATATAATTCATATGTATTCAAAATTAAGATAATTGAAAAAGAATTTTTTTTAACTTTATCATTTTTATGTTGTACCACAATTTCACACTGTGATTTCAATTCTTTACTCTGAACCCTTTTACTCTAAAGCAATACAGTTAATATTTATCTGCAATTGGTCGTATTCTAGTCTGTGTACTTACTTCTCCATCAAGGCTCCAAATATCCAAGGACTACACACTCAACCACTGCACAGATCCAAGCAAAATACTTTGTAAAGACTTACTCAAATGTTTTGAATACATATTTTATTAGAAAAAATTCATGAATACCAAACTATATGAGACATCAAGATTTAACTCATGATACTTAAAGAGTATGCTTTTACCGATATATTCTTATGTTACAAAAGAAATGTCTACGACATTTAGCATTAAGACACTAGCCTGCTCCTAATATATAAGATATTTATACAAAAAAACAATAAACTCCTTTAAGTCAAATTATAGGAACCATTAAAAGACAGAAAACATACTTACGAATAGAAAATGTTGAAACCAGTTAGATTATATGCTGCATCACTAAAAAAATGTAACAGTGCATAGCCAGATGTTGTAACAACTTCAGGCACAGTTTCATTTCCCCTTACTTCAGGGACTATCAAACCACTAAAAGAGAACAAAAGTGAACACTGTGTACATCAATATAGAGGACTATTAACCTTATAAAATCTACTCAAAATATTCTTATCAGGATCTCTACATTAGAACGGGCAGCTGGAAGGAGAATAAATCTAAAATAAGCTCCTATCCATTTCTCACCCAATTAGTTCTACTATCACTGCCACCACACTAACATCTACTTTCACGCCTCTGTACCCCTTTTATTTTCTTATCACTATTTGGACTGCAATGTACCATCTCACCCTTCGGTCCTGCTATACATCCTGTCATAACATTACAAGGTGGTCCTTTACTTCACTCATAGATAAAACCTCACTTAAAGCCCCTTGCAACTCTAACAAGTGATCTTGCACCTTTACTGTCTCCCCTGGTTGCAAATTCTGACAAAGCTAAAAACACTGCCCATCAGCTAAGTGATTGCAATGACAATCTAGTTAAAGTTGTACATTTCCAATATACTGAGCTAGGTGTATGGAGTAATTTAAAAATATGAACTTCTTTGTTTCTTTAAAATTTTGCATATTTATGCAAATTTCATTAATGTATAACTATTCCAAAACAGAATATTGTTCACTTAAGACCACAAGCACACAGAGAAATCTACCTCAGAATAAGGAATGATATAAATGTACAAAAGCAGGAATTCTAAGTTAATTACTTGTACTAACTTGTATTTCATTTTAAGCCTACTTATTCATGGGAAAAATTACTGATCTTCATTTTGTTAGACCCTTCTACCTTCTGTAAATCTATGAAAACAGGCAATAGGAAAAAGAAAAGCTGCTAACCAATCACACAACTCAAAATAGTCAATTCCTTTAGAGAGTTAAACTTATGTTTAGACACCATTAAGAACTGAATTCCCTCATTCAAATCTTAACAGGCAAACAAAACATTATAGTGAATAATTTATTTTGCAAACACATACTTAAATGCAAACAAGTTAAAAAGTAATCGATGCTTTTTGTTTTTTAGTAATTATTATTATATCTACTAGATTATTTTTGTGAGGGAACAAAAAATTTTTTAGAAGACTCAATAGAATTCAAATATGATGATACTAGTCTTACTAACACATAATTATTTTTCATTGTAGTGAGAGTATATAAAAATGAGTACATTGCTAAAAATAATGTTCCCAAGTCTCAACAGATATAGCTACATTCATATCTCTCTGAAACCAATAAAAAAAAAAAGATGTTTGCTTGCTTGTTATATTTTAAAAGAAATAAATGAAAAAGTTTCCACTTATATAACACACCAAGAAATCTGTATCAATGATATCAACTAGTAAAATAACAAATTATATTTTTTACCATATCAGCTTGAATGTCTTAGAGAGCTAAAAAGATGATGTGCCCGGGTGTTAATGCCATTTCCTTTGCAGGCATTTGCTGATTTCAAAGTTGGAGGTGAGATTGAAGGGCTAAAAAATCCAGTGGTACCTTCAAGGTATTTACAGAGCTAAGAAACAAAAAGTGAAACCAGACCACGAGGACCCCAATAACTAGAAGTAAAAGTGAACTACTTAAAGTCAGGCCCATCCAAAGGACTGCACTATGAACCACCTCAATACCTGAATTTGGGTTGAGCTGAATGTTGACTGCTACTCTCTGCAAGAAGAATATATCTTTTTATCCTCAATTTCCTATTGCATATATTTCAAATGCAACGTCCAGCTCACAAGTGTCCAGACACAGTGAAAAAATACTTCCCCATTTCAATCCATTCTCTACATTCCAAAAAGTATTACCTACAAAATAAAAGTCTACTTTCTTTAATGTGCTGTACAAGGAAGCAGTATGACAGTGATTAAGGGGTTAGGGTCTAGAATTACATAAGCTGGACTTATATTCTGACTTAACACTAGCCAACTTTGGGCCACTCACAGAATCTCTCTGTGTCTCAAATCTCTACTTGTAAAATGACAATAATTAGTACTTCAAGGATTATTGTAAGGATTACATGAATTAATGCTTATAAAGAACTCTTGCAACATTGCCTGACACAAAGTAAGCACCCCGGAGATGTTACTGACAGCTATTTATTGGATAATCTGTTTCCTATATATCCCTTCACATTTCCTGTGATCAAGTTAACTCCAAACTTCTTACTATTGTCCTAAAACATAATGTTCTTGAATGTTTCTACACCTTTATACACATGTTTTTCCCTACCTAGAATGTCCTATCTGGCCCCTATACTTTGTCTACTATTCTTAAACTTATGATGAAACTTACCATGAAGGATTAGTTATTTCTTTTAAAATTACATACCACTTTTTCATAACCTAATTATAATGCTTAATATACTGTGTGAGAAATCTGTGTACGTGTCCCTACAAGTACACAACTAAATTTGTCTGGCTTTTCCCCGAGTTCTTAGAATGTAGCTAATAAATCCTTGGAATTTCTCCAGTAATAGGAATGCCTTTGTTACTCATGAGAGTTTATTATGCCAATGAGGTGATTGATGGGGGGGGGCCAGTAGATGGTGATTTAGGAGTCACTGCAATGGCCTATGCCTACTTCTTACTATGTCTTCCAGGTTTATGACAATCTCTGGAATTAAATAACTTATTAAATGTTTATTGAGTGATATACTTAACACAATTGAAATAATTCAAATATATTTAGATTCTGAATTCTTTGCAAGGTGAAGTGCATAAGCTTTTAAATCAACAGATTGAGGTTGAAGTCCTAATCCAGACTCTACCATCTATTAAAAGTAAATAGTTTCTCTGAGTCTCAACTTTCTCAACTATAAAATGGGGGTAATAGTGGATAATAGTATTTCCCCCCATCAGGTCTTTGTAAGGATTAGATCACATTTAAATTGCCTTGCACAGTGCTTATCATCAAGTGGCTATTCAATAAACATGAGTTTTCTATCTCCCTCAGGACAGCTAACCGAACACCTGCTAATGAAAATTCACTAGTTCCATCTTCACAGCCATGTACTAAATTCCATCCTTCCAATTATCTTCCTCTAGTAACAGGAAAGGATTAGTAAGAAAGTTAATAGATCAGTGCTGATTACTATAAAGTCATTAGAACCACTGGAAAAGCAAATGAAAAGGCACACATCTAAATAATGATTAGTCAATAGTGTCATTAAAAAAGATAGCAAGGTGATATTTAAAAAAAAAGTTTGAACCCAGCATCTTATATAATTGTCAGAATGAATTATTTTACAAAATAATTATTCACAAAGGTCCACTCCATTTTCTACCTATTGTCTTAAGACAAAAGGCTACTTTTGGCTATCCTTTTTATAATGTTCCAATGCAAAAATGAAGTTCTAAAACTGTTTTAATCTAGCAATATTACAAAATAAGTGTCTGTGCACCTAAGAGTTCACTTTGAAATAGTCATTCAGAAATACAACTCCTTACCTGCTTGCCCAAAAAACTAATAGTTCACATTCCTGACAAAATGTAATATTTGCAACTTGAACAGTAAAAAGTAAAACAGCAAAAAAAAAAAAAAAAAAAAAAAAAAATTGTAGGGGAACAATAAGCTTTTATTTATTTATTTATTCTGCAATAAAGTCTCACTCTGTCACTCTGGATACAGTGCCTGGCATCATAGCTGATAGCAACCTCTATTTGCTGGGTTCAAGTGATCCTCTTGCCTCAACTTCCTGAGTAGCTGGGATTATAGGCACCACCACAATACCTAGCTAAACAATATAAGCTTTTACCTAACCTTAAATTCTCAACCATGACACAACATATAAGTAATACCATATAAAAAGCAAAAGTAAAGAATAATGTAATGAGTAACTGCTCTACAAGCTTGTAGTTACATTGTACACAAAATCTATATACACGTACATAATTTTTTCTATGTCTAATAAATTTTCTCCTATTCATAAAACTTTTAATAAAAATCTGTACACAGGCACATAGCAGATATTTTTAAACTGATATTTAAAATGCCATTGGTTTAAAAATCAATAGTCTATGACTATTTAACTACTAACGATGAAATATATTAAAGTAAACAAAATCCCCACATTTTGAGAACTGGTAGAATTTCCATCTTTATTAACTTTTACACAAAGCAAAACAACACTTTAATGCAGAATTGAAAATTTCATCATTTTACTAAAATAAAATGATACCCATTTAAAAAATACATTTGTGTATTTGTTTGTCATTAGAACTCACCCTACTTTACCCATAGGTCTGAAAACATATTCAAACCACTTGAAAATAATAAACAAAACACAGTGAGAATAAAGAAAGCTTATAAACAAATGTACATTTCCAATAGACCACTGTACTTACCTACCTTGGTGGTATCAATATTTACATAATTACATATACACTTAAATTGGCAGTCACAGCACACAACACAATTATAATCATTTGTGAAATTTAACCATCAATACCATACTAAATTTACTTTGGAGTACACATCAATAAAAATATTAATAAATTATATAGTTACCTTTTTAAAACTGATTAAACATAATTACTCACCTAAGTACAGCTATTAAAGGTGCATATATTGAATCTCCATCATAAACATACATATGATCCCAGCTACATTCTGTAGCAAAATGATTAAATCTTAATCTTAACACTGCATTTGGACTGAAAAAAAAAAAAAATTAAAATATTTTTAAAATTAATATATAACATGTAAAGCACAGTATGAAGAAATTTTAGACAACATATTTTATTTAAAATATGTTTATGGGTAATTTTGCTATAAATCCTTAAATCACCAGGGCAAAAGATTGATAAATCATATCTGGTTTGTAAAAATGAGATGAAACTTTCAAAATCTATTAATAGGCCATATGTATGTGTCATTATTTTCTAAAATTTTAGTCAACAGAATATGTTCTGAGTCTTAAGATAAAGAGTTTATATAGGTTACATATATTACTGAAACCTTATTGAACTATATATTCAAAATGGGTACATTTTGTTGTATGCAAATTATACTTGAATAAAGTTTCTTTTTAAAATTCAACACTCAAGAAGCAACTATTCTCATATCTACAGAACCCTTAAGTGGAGACAAAAGTTCTTTAAATTTTAATCAAAAGGTCCCAATATGTCATATTATTAAAAAATAAGCAAATTGAGACTATAAGTACACAGCAGGGAATTAAATGCTTTTAAGTTTTTAAAAAAGTTATAGAGTTAAAAAAGCACAGTTTCCCAAAACAGTCTTTAGAAATAATAAAATGGTTCAAAAAGAGTTCATATCAATTCACTTATGATTCACTCACAATATGTTTAAATAAATTCAGCTTCAAGCCCTACTTTCTGAAAAATACCTCTAAATGAACAATTAATTCTTTTACAAAATGTTCTTTTAAAAATACACTTAAAACTAAAATGCTAAACAGTATTAATTAATAGCATAGCATAACATGAAATACTTCTATACTTTCTTTCTATGGAGTCTTCAAATTCCATAATAAGATGTACAAAACAAGCCAAAAATGCCACTCACATTAACACCTCAGTAACATAATTCAGAATCAAAATAGATATAAATATGAATGACTGTCACCAAAAAAAGGTATTATAACTTACATTAAATGTGATGTCTACAATTTTCAAATCCCGTGAAAAAAATGGAAATAAGGTTTTCCAATAAGAAACTATGATTATAAAGTCATTATACTTTAATGCTTTAACATTAATATGATCTTTATCATGTAAGAATAAAATAAAATAAAATAACTCAACCCAAACTGTATACTTACTAGCCTTCAATTAGCCATGTACATTTAGTTTTATACTTATAGTTAATTGGACCATCTGTTAAATATCCAGAAGGTTCCGTTAACCTAGAGAAGAAAACAAAATCATGAAAATAATTACCCTAAAGTGAAGACATTTATTAGTGTAAGAAAATATAAAAGTCATTAAGACAAAGTAATAGAACATAGCAAATTTCCAAAAAGGAGGATTTATTTACAACACAGAAAAACTTCAAATTACTGTATTTATTTTTATATCTCAAAAGGTATTTATTTTGGATTTCTTTAAACCTTGATGTATCATGACCATTTATTTCAATTTGTCCAGTGGAAAAAAAACACTGAAAAATTGAATATTGTACTGATAGGTTCGGTGTTAATGCAAAATAGATTAATTTAAACATCATCTGCACAAAAATTAGGTTGAGGCAAAAGAAGGAAGATCAAATGCACTGTGGAAGATGCAGATCTATGGAACAGAGAAGCAATATATGTGTCTTCTACCTGGGGGAGTTACCTTGCTAGCAAATGTTTGATTTGCATGCACCAGAATTGCTAAGGTAGTTGTTGCCAGACTTTTCAGAGTTCTGGTCCCTATTTTTATTATCATTTTCTCTTGTCTACTGTATAACTAGCCCAAGAACTCAGTCAACTTTTAAAATCAGGTAAATCAAATGATGTATATCTTCTACTTTATAGAAGATACAAAGGACAAAAAGATATAAAAGACAAAAAAGAAAAGATAATTAAGAAAACTTCAAGTTCTCAGAATTTAAAAATATTTTTTAAAAAATCTCAATTCTACATTAGTTTTTTCTGATCAATTACTTTGTCAACAAAAGACTATATTTTAAATAATTAAAGCATCTTTCCCCTTAGCATTTATATACTGTATTTGTACATGCACACACGTCACAGCCAATTCGTGTTTATGCATTCACAGAAACACACACATACACACAGAGATACTAGGGTTATTATCTACTTTTACATAAAATTATATTGTCTTTATGGTATAGAGCTTTAAAAACATTAGGAGGAAAAAAAAACATTTCATTTACCTAAATCAGGGTTAACAGAAAGGTTTGTCAATGTTAATGTTATCTGCAACATTTTTATAATTCTTAAAAATCACTTGGGTAACATAGGGGCTAATTTATGCTTAAAATTTTTTTTGAAGATCAAAAGACAAATTCCTATGTTCTCTAGTTAATATAATAATAAACTGAACATTTTCTACATGTCAGGTACTACTGCAAGCACATGTGTTACCTCACTTAAAAAAAAAATCTCAAAAACCTCATGGGATAGTAATAAATTAGTAATTCCATATTACACACGAGAAAACTGAAGGACAATTTAAATAACATGTTAAATAACTTGCCCTGATTTTTCACCTCCAATAATATCGGATGCATAATCCAGACACTCTTTGAAGACAACTTAAAAAGATGTTAAGATAACAAAACAATAAAATCTACCAAACCAAGAATCAGAAATTACAAATTCTTTAAGAGAAGCCTGGCATTCAGAGCTTCTTTTTTTGCCTGGAGAGATTTGCCTGTTTAGAAGAGACTCCCAAAAGGCTAAGAGTGCAATTAGGCAGCCTCAAGGAAAGAAGGGGTCAAAAGTTGGAGGCGTTGGCACTCAAAATGTAGAGGCTCAAATAAACAACTTAGCACTTGTCTTGAAACACAATGACTTGTGATTAGGGTAAAAGGGCATACCAGAAGTAAAGCAGTCCTTACCTAGACTGTAGCCTAGCTAGGAGACATCTGGGAAGCAGAAAACTCTGTAAAGCCTTAAAATTGACTTATGATGTTGCTAGATCTATAGTGTGTTAAATCTCCTAATAGAAGATATATGATATTCTCTATAAAAGTTAATATTATCCTAATACCTCAGATTATTTCTATGAATAATTTTCAAATAAAATGTCTAGAAAAATCAAAGATAACTAGGCATATGAAAATAACATGAACAGACTCAAAGATACTCTACTTATCAGTATGATCAGATGCATACTATAAAACACATGTGCTTACTAAGTTGAAGAAGACAAAAGATAAGATTTGTGGCAATTAATGAAAAACTATAAAAAGTAACTGCAAATTTGGGAAGGGAAAGGAAAATCTCTTACTGAAAACTACCATTATCAAAAGTAAGAATTTAATGAACAAGTTGAACAAGGATGAGCTATCTACAAGACAGGTCTGAGGAAAATATCCAAATAGCAGAATGACTAAGGAATCAAAACTTTGTGTTTGCATCAGCAGAATGACTAAAGGAATCAACACTTTGTGTTTGCATCAGGTCACTCCACTGGATAAAACCCAACTAGATGAGGGCCTGGCTGAGGGCAGGGGAAAATATAGAATGGGAAGTGGAATAAAACCACATATATCAATTATGATCTTATAACCAATTATGGAAGTAACAGTCACAATAGCTTTGTATAGTTTCAATCTGCTTACTATATAAATTAAATTATCTCTTTTACATTTTCATTTTATGAAATAAAACAAGTTGCTGGAAGTTAACTTTACAATTTGGTCTTTAGATAACATAATATCTTATGTTACTATGACTAAACATGAAAAATAACTAATATAACCAATGATGGATATAGACAATGACTTTTGGAACTGTGTATTTCCTCATTTATGGGAAAAGGTAAAAATTTCACTTATAAGAAATCTATCTTCTTAGGTAGAAATATACCATTGTTTAGTTTTTGTTGGAGAGTTCAAATATGTTTAGAAGAATGCTTATGGAAGCTAAATCATCAAAGAGTGGACTGTGCCAGTTATCCACCTGTTGCCTCTTACATCCAAATTCACCCTATTTGCCCTACTCTGTGAAAATAGATACTGGCCCTTTGATTCCTTCCTCCCCTCCCCCCCCCCCCAGGGCAAGATGTGAAGCTGGCATGCTCTGTCAGTACAGTGCACCGGAAAGACTGCAGGAAAAAAAAGTTTCACTTCTTGGTTCCATTGTGCTCAAACAAGCCCCTGCAGTTTGTGTGGCTTCTCTACAACTACGCTCCCACAGGCATGGTGGCCAGCAGCTCTTGGCCAGCAACAGCTTCCCCCCAGCCCTTTTCAGACAATGTTGTAACAGAGTGCCTACAATGAGACACCTTCCCATGACATCTGTCTCCAACATCCTATAAAAGTGTTTTATGGCAAATTCTATGGCAGATATTGAGCAAGTACAGCCCAACAGCAACTTTCCTCCCATGAAAGGAGGAAGCCATGCCCTGCTAACAAAGTCTGGTCTCAGACCAGAAGGAGGAAGCAGCTTTTACTTAGGTCCTCCATTTCAGTCTTGAGTGTAATAGTAGTTGCTCATTATATCCCCTGTTTCTATATTCTTCAGAAATTTCTTTATTTCTTACTAGCTAGTCTCTCATTCCTCCAATCACTGTTACAGTTAGTACTTCCTTATATTAAACTTTTCATGCTAAATTACAATTTTTCCCTGATTGGACCCAGACCAATACACTAATAAAAAGGATATGCAAAATAATATCACAATAACAAACCATTTTGCACTAAACAGAATTGCTAAAATTAAAAATTGATATTACCAAATATTAGCAAGGATATAGAGAAAAAGAATCCTCATAGGAACAAATCAGTGCAACTACTTTAGAAAACAAGTTAGCATTATCTTGCATAGTTTGAAATAGTTACATCTATTTTATTTAAGAGATGGTGTCTCACTGTGTTGCCCGGGTAAAATACAGCGACCATTCCCAATGTGATCACAGAGAATTGCAACTTGGAACTCCTGGTCTCAAGGAATCCTCTCACATCAGCCTCCCAGTAGCAGGGACTATAGGTACTACAAACAGAGCCCACTGTGCCTAGGTAAAAATAGACATACCTACATGTAGTAGAGAGGGTGTCAATGCTACACCCATATTCTTGTAGACCTCCTTACCATTTCCATACACTCCAGTCTGACTTCCTAAGGTCACACCTGCATCTTTGTTGAAGGTCTTCCCTCTGACTGCTAAAACCTACTTGTGCATGTGGTAAGCTGAAAAGTGCCTAAGAATCAATATCCTCCTAGGGATAGCCCTTAGCCAATAAATGGTTTGGTTTAAAGAGAATAAATACCCTCAGCTTCCTTCCCTCATTGCTGGAATAATACTGAAGTGCATTTTCCCCAGCACTTTCCTGTGGGATGAAGTTCCAATCACCCAATGTGGTAGGTGACTAGATACCAGGTCTCTCATTAACTACCTTCTCTTCTCTAGATCACTTATCTATCAATGTGCCTCCATCTCCCAGATAGATTACATGTGCTCAGTTCTTGTCTCAGGATCTGAATCAGGACAGTGGAGAGAAGAGTGGCCACACTTAGACAGTTAGTACCCTGTATTAGGAAGCAGATCTTCAGCATGAGATCCCAGGATTGAATCATTTATAGGCCAGATGGCAAGAAGAGCCATAATGAGGGTGGTGGATTGAGTAATAACCTGCAGCATGCTTTAGTATCACTACAACTAAGATTTTTACTTAAAGTAAATTCAGATGGGAAACCAGCGGAATGAGATACACTCACTTTAATACAATAAGCTTATGCAATATCCCCCTAATATTTGAGAACTATAGCAGCAAGGGTAAATATAAGCGTTATGGAATTACTAGTTGATTGCTGTTAAAAACCACTAGCGTGCTGAATGAAGAAAATTATAGACTCAACCAAGCTGATTTTAGATACAGCATGAAACACAGATGCTTCTCTAACATCTAAAGAGACCCTGACCTCCTGCAGCCAGAGGGTAGGTCAAGCTGAAAAACAGGCTGAGGACCAAATCCCGAGAGGAAGAGAACAACAGAAAGGTTTAATTCACAGCCCTGGCAAAACTCCAGGGCTAAAGATAGCATCTCCAAAAGAAAGTAGAATCTTCATACCAGAGAGGGCACCATCTGGCTATCTGCACTTCAGAACCTGAAAACCTCAGATTTTTTGAACCTTCTGAGCCTGCAAATGTCTTTCAAAAGACAAGGTTGACAATGAGAAAATTGAATTCCCAGTCTCTTTAAAAACATTACTCAGTCTTTAGCCATAGCAACAAGTAACACCATAACTGAATTAAACCCAATTTAATCAATCAATGACAACTGGCTATAGTAATCATGTTTCCAAAAGCTATGCAACTAGTTGTAGCTCCATGAACAGTGACTACACCAAGAGAAATATTAAAAATCTCCAATGTTTGGGAACTAAGTGACAAACTTCTAATTCACAAAGACAATTAGGAAATAAAACACTGAATAATACTAAAAACACAACATGTCAAAAATCATGAGATGAAGTTAAACCAATGTTTAGAAAAATTTATAGCTCTAAATGTAAGTATCAGGAAAGTGAAAGCCAATTATCTAAGATAACATCTTAAGCTAGCAAAAGAACAGTAAATTAAACTAAATGGAAGTATGAGAAAATAAATATTATAATAAAAAATAAATACCTCTGAAATAGAAAGTAGTTCGTACAATAAAGAACATCAATACAATCAAAAGTTTAAAAAATTTTTAATGCAATCAAAAGTTCATTTTACAAAAAAAATAAAATATACCCCTGAAAAAACTGATCAAGACAAAATGAAAAAAAATTATCATTATCAAGAGGTGACGTGAAGGAACTGTTATGCCTCTGCACACAAGTTAAACAGTAGCAGTACCCGAAAATTACACAAGCCTGTTATCCTGCTCAACTTCAACAGCACAATTATCCAGACTTAAAAGGAAACTACTCACCACAATCTCTGAATTCCTTCCCTACCTTCATTCCTCAACCCTAGCACTAAAGATTGTACCAAGAGCCTAACTTCTTCCTCAACTTACAACAAAGTCTTCTGGAAACATGGGAGGATACCACCAACCATAGCAAAAATGATGGAAAATCCCTACTCACCACCAAAAGATAGAAGAAGGTGGGAAAGCTCCCACCACTTCTATGATAAAAAAGAACAATTCTCCCTTTGAAATTTCCCGACCTTTCTTCTCTTTTCTTTTTATTTTTTGGAGACAGTCTCACTTTGTCACACTCGGTAGAGAGCTGTGGAGTCACAGCTCACAGCAACCTCAAACTCTTGGGCTAAGCAAATCTCTTGCCTCAGCCTCCCAAGTAGTTGGGACTACAGGCGCCCACCACAACGCCCGGCGATTTTTAGAGACAAGGTCTCACTCTAGCTCATGACTGGTCTCTTGTGAGCTCTGGCAATCCTCCCAGAGTGCTAGGATTACAGGCATGAGACAACACGCCCAGCCTGACCTTTTCTTAAACTCCAAGAACCTTCACTTTCATGCCACTTATGCAGAGCATTACCAATTCACCTCTCACTCCTAATAGCTATATTATGATAGCTCCAATTATGTAGAGCTCTCCAGGAATCAGGTAGGATATAATTCAACTACCTAAAAAACTAAAATAGGTTTCTTATATAGCTACTATTTCTAATGTCATTCCCACAATGTATTCTAAATCTCAATTATTTTTTTTTCATTTTGTATCACTCCTCTTCCTGAATTGAGAACCATATTGACATATTAATCTAGATCAGAATTCCACAAACTACTGGCCTACTGTCTGTTTGTGTAAATGAAGTTTTATTGGAACACAGCTACACTTGTTTGTTTGAATATCAGCTAAGATTGCTAACATGCTACAAGGACAGAGTTAAGTAGTGGCAACAGAGACCATCTGGCCAGCAAAGTGTGAAATATCGTCTATCTGGCCCCCTTTACAGAAAAAGTTTGCCAATCCCTTGTCTAGATGCCTGCCACATGCCCATGTGCCTTGCCAAACTCTCATTCTAGCTGAAAATGCCCAATCTAGAGTTCTTATTAAATAAGCATGCTGGACTGTTTATAACAAATGGGTGGCCACTATTAAATGCAGAAAAATTAGCACAAACATAAAACAGAAATAATCTTAAATCAATTGGATGCTATTCTCTATCTGGGCCATGAACATAAAATTTAATACATTATAAAAATAAAAAAATGCAACAGATTTAGTATTACAAAGTCTCTTAAGCAATAAATTCTATTTATCACAGAATAAGGATTTAGTTCTGGCAAAACCACTCTTCAAGGAATAGTCAGAAACACTAAGGGATAATTTTTATGAAGGGTAACTTTTGTAAGCCAGTCTCACATAAAAGTCTTATTCAAAACAAGTTTTCTAGTTGATGTACTATGTAACAGTTCATTAATTATTTTTTATTGTTATTTTATTTTTATTGATAAATAGTAATTTTATATATTTCTAGGGTAAAATGTGATGCATGTATACATTATAAATTGAGAAAATCAGACCAATAATCATATCCATCACTTCACATACTTATGATTTTGGTAGGGAAAACATTTAAAATCCATTTTTTAGCAATATATTTTATCAAATATACATTTACATTATTAACAATAGTTCTTATTTGTCTTAACTAAAACTTTGTACCATTTAACCAAAATTTCCCCTTTCCCTACCTACTCCCCCTCTGCCCCAAACTCTGATAACTACCATTCAACTCTCTACTTACATGAATGCAGATTTTTAGATTCCACATGTAAGATCAGGTGATACTTGTCTTTCTATGCCTATCTCATTTTCTCCTAGCAAAATGTCCTCTAGTTTCATCCATGCTGTCACAAATGACAGAATTCAGTTCTTTTTTTAAGGCTGATTATTCCATTGTGTGTTTGTGTGTGTGTGTGTGTGTGTGTCACTTTTTTGTAATCCATTCATCTATTGATAGGCATTTATATTGTTTCCAAATCTTAGCTATTATGATTATTGGTGCAATGAACATGACAGTGTAGACATCTCCTCACCATACTAATTTCAATTCCTTCAAATATATACCCAGAAGTGTAATTGCTGGATCATATTGTAATTCTATTTTTATGTTTTTGAGGAACCTCCATACTGTTTGCCAAAGTGGCTGTACTAATTCACATTCCCATCAACAAAGTTCCCCATTTCTCCAGATCCTTGCCATTAGGATCATCTTTTTGATAGTAGCCATTTTAACAAATATGAGGTAATGTCTTATTATGTTTTTAATTTTCATTTCCCTGATTAGTGACAATGAACATTTTTTCATGTTTGACCTTTCGTATGTTTTCTTTTGAGAAACGTCTTTCAGGTCCTTTGCTCATTTTTTAATAGGGTTATTCAGTAGTGTGAGTTCTTCATACATTTTGAGCATGAGTCCCTTACCTGATGTATGATTTGCAAATATTTTGTTGTTTCCTTTGCTCTACAGAGCTCTTTGATTCAATCCCATTGGTCTATTTTTGCTTTTGTTGTCTATGCTTCTGGACTCATATCCACAATGTAATACATTTTTTCTCCTATGTTTCCTTCTAGTAGTTTCACAATTTCAGATCTTCCACACAAGTCTAAACAAATCAACATTCTATGTTGATTGTATAAGGTATGAGATAAGGTCCAGTTTCATTCTTCTGCATGTGGAAATTCAGATTTTCTAGCACCCTTTATTGAAGAGATTGTCCTTTCCCCAGTGTGTGGTTTTGGCACCTTTGTCAAAAACCAATGGACTATAGATGCATGCGTTTATTTCTGGGTTCTCTATCCTGTTCCATTGGTTGATACATTGGGGGGGGTGTTCGTTTTGGGGGTTTTTTTATTGTTGGGGATTCATTAAGGGTACACAGAAACAAGTTACATTAACTGCTGTTGTTAGACAGGGACTCTCTTATATTTGTGTTCCACTCCCAAAAGGTGTACCACATCCCTGGGTACATATCTGTTTCTATACCAGTATTATGATGTTTTAATTACCACAAGGGGACCTCAAAAAGTTTGAAGAAAATGTAATTAAAATATAAAAATTAAGGACATAAACTTTATTTTTCAACATAAGTTCTATCAAAGTCAACATACTTTTGTAAATGACTCAGCCATTTAGCCTAACCCTAAAAAAGTGAGGGCCCTCTGAATTTAACCATGTCAACGCAGTCTTTTTTACATTATAAACAGAAGAAAAACTGGTGTCCTTTAAAGAAATTTTAAGATTAGGAAACAAAAGAAGTCAGAAGGAGCCAAATCAAAATTGTAAGATGAGGTGGGTGGCACCTGTGGCTCAAAGGAGTAGAGCACCGGCCTTATATGCTGGAGTGGTAGGTTCAAACATAGCTCCGGCCAAAAACTGCAAAAAATAAATAAATAAATAAATAAATAAATTGTAAGATGAATACCTAATGTTTTTCCAGCAAAACTCTCAAAAAATTGTACTTGTTTAATGAAAGGAATGAGCAAGAGCATTGTCACTGTCGAGAAAGCCTCTCTGGTAAAGCTTTCTTGGGCATTTTTCTGCTGAAGCTTTGGCTTTCTCAAAATACTCTAACAATACACAACTTATTATTTGACCTTCCCATAAGTCAACAAGCAAAATGCCTTGAGCAGCCCACAAAACTGTTAGAATGACCTTTGCTCTTGACCAATTTAATTTTGCTCTGACTGAACCACTTCCACCTCTCAGTAGCCATTGCTTTGATTGTGCTTTGTCTTCAGGATTGTATTGGTAAAACCATGATTTCATCTCTTGTTACAATTCTTCAAAGAAATGCTTCAGAATCTTGATCCCACTTGTTTAAAATTTATGTTCTTGTCTGATCTGGTCACGATTTTGACATACTTTAAGAGAAAAATTTCTTCAACTTAAATTTTTCAGTCAGAATGGTGTAGGCTGAACCAGTGGAGATGACTATGGTTTTGGCTATTGTTTGTGCTAATAGTTGTCAGTCCTCTTCAATAAGAACATGGATAAAATGAATTCTTTTCCTCATAAATCGATGATGGGAATAGTTGGCTGCTGTGGGCTCTACTTCAACAATGTCTCATCCCTTTTTAAAATAAATTATCCATCTGAAACTGCTGATTCATAAAACATCAATTATTTTATTATTCTTCCACCCAAGCTTTATCATAAAGTTGATGTTTACTCTTACATCAATTTTAGCAGAATTCGTGTTGCTCAGATAGGGGCTCTTTTCCAACGGATGTCCTAGCCTTCCTAGTGCCTCAAACCAGATCCCATTCATCCATATTATAACAAGTTAGTATGAGTTTAATTTGGTGAAATCCATGCATAGTTTTTTATAATACTCATTTTCCATAAACTTTTTAAAGAAAAGTCTGATGCCTCTGTTCTTTTTGCTCAAGATTTCTTTGGCTATTGAGAGTCTTTCATTGTTTCAAACAAATTTCATAATTTTTTTTTTCTATTTCTATAAAGAATGACACTGGAATTCTGATAGAGATTGCATTGACACTGTACATAACTTTGGGTAGTATGGAAATTTGAGCAGTATCAATTCTTCTACTCCATAACACAAGATATGTTTCCTTTATTTGTCATCTTCAATTTCTTTCATCAATGTTTTAAGATCTCTCACCTCCTTAGTCAGATTTACTCTGAAATAATTTTTGATACTATTTTAAGTGGGATTTTTTAAATTTATTTTTCAGATAGTTCATTGTCAGT
This sequence comes from Loris lydekkerianus, assembly GCA_963574355.1. NCBI lineage: Eukaryota > Metazoa > Chordata > Mammalia > Primates > Lorisidae > Loris > Loris lydekkerianus. The sequence continues at coordinate 40,735 of CAUYPK010114794.1, forward strand.
GTATGAAAGGCTACTTACTCTTATATGTTGATTTTGTAATCTACAACTTTGCCAAATCTGTTTATCAGTTCTAATAGTTTTTTGATAGAGTTCTTAGAGTTTTCTATATATAACATATGTCATCAGCAAACAGAGACAATTTCACTTCTTCCTTTCCCTATTTGGATGCCTTTTCATTCTAATTGCTCCAGCTAGGAATTCCAGTACTATATTGAATAGAAGTGGTAAGACTGGGCATCCTTATCTTCTTCCTGATCTTAGAGAAAAAGCCTTCAAATTTTCACCTATGAGTATGATGTTAGCTGTGGGCTTATTGATCTCTTTTTAAGCAAAATGAGTAAGAAGGACCTCTAGAGTATATTCATTATGTTTTTCCTGTCTACTGATACATTGTTGTATTACAATGTGCTGAGGATGCATTTCTTCTTGTTCCCTCCATGGTATAATCTACATGCCCCACTCCCAAGTCTGCATTCTGTTCTACCTGACATCTAATAGCTTCAGATGGCCTCATCTGCTAGAGTAGTAGTGTTCAAACTGTAATTGTGCTATCAATAAAATTTTTTATTAAATTCAAACATTTATATATTAATATATAAACATATACTAGTTACATTAAAATTTTACTATACTATAAAGCATAAATTGGAAAACTAAATCAAAAATAATAGTCAAAAATACTAACAGAAGTCTTAATATTTTCTTCACACACTCTAGTAGGTAAATATTACATAATGCCTCACATTGAAGACCACTGATTTATACAAATCATATCCTGCCTACACAGTTTTTGACATTACCAGTTAATAATTTCCCCCACATAAGTACACTAAACATGATAGCTATATTAGTTGAACTGGCCATTCCACATACTAGTTAACATCTCTCTATTGACTGTACTCAATAACAAACAGTATACGCTCAGTCGGCTCTCAGGTCTGATTTCCATGGAAGGAGCATGTAGACCACACTCTGCCCATGATTTAGGAAAGAAAATAATTAAATTTTGGTAGACTCTGGTCAAACCATCATTATTTCGCTTTCAGTAAATCAAAATAATGTTTTCCTATGCTCCTTCAAAATACTGTGTTCCCTGTTATAAATCTTTCCCAGTCCTCATCTTCAAATAGCTCAAGAATAGCATCTTTAGGATGAATGTTACTGAGAATAATAACAAAAAGCTTTTAGCATTTTCGACATTTATCTAATGTCTATCAACTTCTTTGTGGGTAAATTATGCCAGATTAACAACAGTTATTCTGGGTACTGAGAAGACTTTCATTCTAATATTGTAGCATCTGCAGAAGAAATATTATAATTAAGTCTTTACTGAAAGATTTTTGGCCATGGTAAATATATTTTCAAGTTTGTCTTCCATACCAAACAAGAAAGTTGCAGAGACAAAAGGAAATAATTGAATTACCAGGGAAGATATTTATTCTTTTTTTTTTTTTTTTTTTTTGAGACAGAATCTCACTTTGTCACCCTCGTTAGAGTGCCATAGCATCATAGCTCACAGCAACCTCAAATTCCTGGACTCAAGCGATTCTCTTGCCTGAGCCTCCTGAGTAGCTGGTACTATAGGTGCCAGCCACAATGCCCAGCTAAGGATATTTCATTTTTAAAAGATTTGATTCAGTAGTGTTCATTTCATTTTTACTGACTGTGATGGAGAATATATTGTCTACTCTTCGTGTTTCCATGGGGAGGGACTTTAATTAGAGCCACATTCTATCTCTTAACTTCTCATTCCCTCTTTATTCCTCAGTAGAGAACAGGAGGCTTATCTGATTGGTGAGTTAAAAGGAAAAACCTATGTATGAAAGGTTCAGCCAATTCCAGATACAGATACACATTCTGACCACCTTCCTTGCAGTAAGAGCTGTGTCCCACAAGACAGACTAGCTATTCCCTAATTCAGCCTGTAAATGTGTGGGTAAATTTAATCTGAGGTAAAGTATTAGCCCATTATGGTCACACATAAAAGTTATGCTCTCCAATTTATCATCAATAAAGCTGACATTTTAACCATTATCTCTCTGGCTTCTAGGCCTATTTATCAACTGCTATGAAACTTTAGATATTTAACCCCTCCAAACCTCATGTTGAAATTTGATCCTCATTATTGAAGATGGGTCCTAATGGGAGGTGTTTGGGTCACAGAGGTAAATCCTTCAAAATGCTTGGTGCTATCCTATGGTAATCAGCTCTTCCTCTGCTAGTTTTCTCAAGAGTGGTTGTTTAAAAGAGCCTGGTACTTGCCTCTCTCTCTTGCTGCTTTCTTGCCATGTAATCTTGCACTTCTCTGCTCCCTTTCACCTTCCATCATGAGTGGAAACAGTCTAAGCCCTTTACCATAAGCAAATGCTGTGCCATGCTTCTTGTATAGCCTTCAGAAACATGAAACAAATAAACCTCTTCTCTTTATAAATTCCACAGCCCAAGGTATTCCTTTATAGCAACACAAATAGCCTAAGATATCAAACTGATTCTGAACTCTAAAATTCTAACCCTACTTCCAAATAGGAATATTTCAACTCATCAACACATTTTTCCTCAACAACTTAAGCTATAATAAATTAGAAAACCTATAACCCAAATATGTTTTAGATATATAGTATTTCTCTTTCACATGGTCTTTTCTTTTCAAAGTCATCTACTATCTAATGCTAAGATTAACCTAGCTAAACCGCATCACATCTACTGATAATTTCAAAACATTATGCTATCTGTAACATATTTTTGTATTTTTCCTATTCATTTTTTGGCTAAAAAGGTAGATCAGTAGTATATTGTGGGTCAAACAGCTCAGACATCTAAATTTCCAAAGCATCTTCCTTTCAAGAATCCAGACAGTAATTAAATTGATATTAACATTTAGTGTTGATTCCTATCATTCCTAGCAGACCAAAGAAATCAAAGAAAGATACATAAAATATCAAGCTTAAATTAATAATCATCCTGCAGTATTACTCTTAAGTATAAAATTGAATTGACCATCATGTTTAAGAACTAACTTAATTTTTTGCCTAACTTAGTAAAATTAACTGAAATGCAACCAGAATACTTCTTTTAATGATTTGTTAATAAATATGTTCCTGAATTTGTCTGTCTATTGCGGTGTAACAAATTACCACAAACTTAGAAACTTAAAATAACATCCATTTATTTTCCCACAGTTCTATAGGTCATAAATTCCTATAAACTCAAATAGGTGTTAACTGAACTGGGCTCTCATCTGGAGGGTCTAAATGAGAATTCACTTCCAAGTTTATTCAGGTTGTTGGCAGAATTCAGTTCTTCCCAGTTGGATGACTGAAGTTCCCATTTTTCTGCCAGCTGCTGGCCAAGGATTGCTTTTAGCCACTCTCTGGTCCTTTCAAGCATGGCCCCTTCATCTTCAAAACAGCATTGGCATGCCAAATCTTCCTTGTGCCCTGACTCTTTGGCTTCTTCTACTAGCACCAGGGGAAACGCTCTGCTTTTAAAGGACTTGTGTGATTAGATTAAGAGCACCTAGGAACTCTCCTTTCTAACATTTAACATCAATATAATCAGGAGAGTAATACCAGGGGTTAATAAGAGGCATCTTAAAATTGTGCTTACCTTAGTTCCTTTATTTCTATATTCTTAGAAATTATAATGTACTTTGCTAACTCAGGATGATGAAATACGTCTAAGACATCACTATAAAAGTTATTTCTTATATTGTCTAAACTATAGATTAGTTTTATTTTATGCTGACTATATAAGATACGCTGGAAATGAATTTTAGTAAGTCAAAGATACAAAATGTGTTTATATAATTTGAGTCGCTCCATAAAAACTACAGAAAAAATATACACACGTCATTCATTGATTCAAAAATATTTATTAAATGCCAAACAATATTCTTGGCCTAAGAGATAAAACAGTGAATTTTTTTAAATCTTTACAAAGTAGATTAATAGCTGCCCAATGTTGGGGCACAGGGAAGAGAATGACAAGTTATAACTTAAAGGTACAAAGTTTCATTAATAGAATGAAAATGTCATAATATTTGGATAATTATGTACAACTCTAAATTGGGAGGGAGGACAACTTCTCACTCTGTCATCCAGCCTAGAGTGCAATGGCATCATCATACTAAATGCAATCTCAAATTCTTGGACTCAAGCAATCCTCCTTCCTCCGCTTCCTGAGTAGCTGGAATTACAGGCATGTACCACCATGCCCAGCTAATTTTTCTATTTTTTATATATACAAGGTCTTGGTCTTCTTCGGGTTGGTCTCAAACTCCTAACCTCAAGCAATCCTCCTGCTTAGGCTCCCAGAATGCTATGATTACAGACATGAGTCACTGCGCCTGGCCTAACAACTCTATTTTTTAAAAGACTATTGAATTGTAAACTTCAAGCTAATATTTACAGTACACGAATTATACATTAATAAAGCTGTTAAAATAAAAAGTGAAAAAAAGTTTTTAAAAAATCTCTGCTCTCCTGGACCCTACATTCTAGAACAATCCTGTCCAAAAGAACTTTTAGCAATGATATAAATGTTCTACATATACTGTCCAATATGGTAGCCACAAAGCACATAAGGCTACTAAGAGCACTTGAAATGTGGCCAAAGCAACAAAGAAAATTATTTTATAATTTAATTTTAGTGAATTTTGAAAGCCACATGTGAATGATGACTGTCACACTGGACAATAAGTTCCTCAGAACTAATGATATTTGAATCTCAGCCCATAAGCCAGAATATTTCTAGAAAATACCCAAGAGATATGAAAATATACCTACACAGAAAAACTAATACAAAACAACTCATAGCAGCATTATTCACAGCCAAAGGGTAGAAACAACCTAAATGCAACTGATAAATGGATTAACAAAATGTTGTATGATTCATACAATGAAATAGTACTAAGGAATGAAAAGAAATGAAATACTTATACATGCTACAACATGAATGAAATGTGAAAATATGCTGAGTGAAGAAGCCAGTGACAAAAGACCACATATCAGTTCCCTTTATATGAAATGTCCATAATAAGCAAATTCATAGAAACAGGAAATAGATTCATGGTAGTCTAGATCAGTAAGGTTAGGGGATAAGGGAATAGAGTGACTGCTAATGGGTACAGGTTTTCTTTATGAGATAATGAAAAAGTCGCAAAATTAGGTAATGAAAATGGTTGCAATACTCAACCAAAACAAGTTGACTACCTCCTAGAACAGAATATTTAATTAGGAACCAAAGTCTCTGCTAAGGTTTGAATGTGTATCCCCAAAAGCATGTATTAGAAACTTAATCCCCAAAGTAACAGTGTTCGGAAGTGAAACCTAATGAAAGATGAGTAGGCCATGAGAACAGACACCTCATAACTAGATTAATACTATTTTTGTAGAACTGACGTTCTTATAAAAGGATGAGTTCAGTTCCCTGTCCCCTGTCCCCATCCTCTCTTGACCCTTCTGCCATGGGGTGATATAGCAAGAGGGCACTTGCCAGATTCCAGCCCCTCAATCTTGGACTTCCCAACCTCCAGAATTGTAAGTCAATAGATTTATGTTCATTATAAACTACTAGGTCTGAAGTATTCTGTCACAGGAACACAAAATGGAGTAAGACAAAAAACTAGTAAAAAGAGTAGAGTGTTGCTTTAACAAATACCTGAAAAAATAGAAGCAGTTTTAAAACTGGGTAATGAGTAGAGACTGGAAGAGTTTGGAAGAACAGGCTAGAAAAAAGTGTTGACTGTCATGAACAAAACAGTGTGATTCTGATGAAGGATCAGAAGAGAAGAACTATAAGAAAAGTCTAAAACTTCGTAGAGGTTGCTTAAGTGCTTGTGATCAGATATTGGTAGAATATGGGCAGTAAAGGCAATCCTGATGAGATCTTAGATGGAAATGAGAAGAAAAGTATAGGAAACAGAAGGACTAGCCATCCTTGTTATAAAGTAGCAAAGAACTTGGCTGAACTGTGTCAGCACCCAAAGTCTTTAGCAATGGCAGAATTTAAAAGAAATAAACTAGGATATTGGACAGGAGAAATTTCTAAGCAAAATACTGATGGAATAACATGGCTACTTTTAACCACATATAGTAAGATGGAAGAGGAGACAATTATCTAAACACAAAATTTATAATTAAAAGGTAGGCAGAATGTAAAGATTTGGAAAATTCTTAGCTTGAACATGTAAAGGAAAAAGCATGCAAGGGGTGTGGCCAAGCCACCCTTGATAAAATTACTAGCATAGATAGAAGGAAGTCAGATGCTATTAATCAAGAAAATGTGAGAAAAATTCTAAAGCCATATTAGAGCTCTTCCAGGCTGCCTATCCCATCTGAGATCTGGAGGCCAAGTTTTCCAGAAAGGCACCTGCAGAATCTCAGCATTCACTGCTCTGTGCAACCTCAAGTATCTGCTCCCCACACTCTGGCATGGTACACTCAGCCTCCCTAGCCATGGGTCAAGTGACCCAGGATGTGGCTCCAGCCACAGCTCTGGAAGATACAGAATATAAACCTTGGCAGCATTCTAGGTGGTGCTAATTCTGAAGGTGCACAAAGTGTACAAGTTGTAGATATGTGACTGCCTCTGCCTACATTCCAAAGGATGCTGCAGAGACTTGATGCAAGGGTAGAGCCATTGTAGAGAATCCTTACTAGGACAATGTATAATGCAGAATGGGAGCAGGGTTGCCCCTCAGATCCCAGAACTATAAAGCCACCCTTATGCAGCCCCACCCTGTGAGAACTAGGAGTATGTTGAGCCCAGCAAAGCCACAGGGAGCTGCTTGAGACTTTGGGGGCCCAACCACAACCACGCTATGCTCAGAAGGCAGAACATAAAATCAAAAAAAAAAAAAATTATTCTTTAGCTTTAAGATTTAACATTGCTTGTACTGTTGGGTTTTAGACTTATTTGAAGAAAGACTTAGTCTTTCTTCTTGCCTATTTCTCCCTTTTGAAATGGGAATGTCTACCCTATGTCTATCTCTCCCTGTATTTTAGAAGTAGATCATTCACTTTGATTTCCCAGGCTTACAGCAGGAAGGGACTCTGCCTCAGGGTGAATCACACCTTCAGTCTCACCCATATCTGAACTTTAGACTTTTTAGTTGGTGCTGGAATGAGTTAAGACCCAAGGGCTATTGTGTGAAATGAATATATTTTGCTTGCAAGAAGGACATACATTTGGGGAGCCAAGGATGAAATGGTACGGTTTTAGTGTTTTCCCCAAAAAGCATGTGTTGGAAACATAATACCCAATACAACATTGATGGGAGATAGGGCCCTGGCTGTGCCCTCATGAATTAATGCTGTTATCATGGAAGTAAACTCATTATCACAGGAGGAGATCCTTATAAAAGAACATGTTCAGACCCTTTGGCAATCTCTCTCCCATGCCTTCTATCTACCCTTCTGCCATAGGATGATGCAGCAAAAAGGACATCACTAGATAGTTAGCACCACGTTCTTAGATTTCTAAACCTTCAGAATCATGAGCCAACAGATTTTTGTTCTTTATAAATTACCAAATCTCAAGTAGTTTAGTTATAGAACCATAAAACAGACTAAGAGAGTCAGATACACAATACTCAAACTATCCGAGATATAATACAAAATTACTTCTCATGCCAAGAAACAATAAAATGCCAAAAGATAAGCAGCATATGCCATCACTGATGTGACAAAGATGTGGGAATTATCTGACAAGAGTCATAAATATCTATCTGAAAAATGGTCTAATGAGCAGCTATAGACACTTTCAAAAAGATACAAAATTAAAAGTCTCAGAAAAGAAATACAAGATATGAAGAACAAAATTAAAAACACAATAAAAGAAATTTTTTACAAAAACTCACTTCACAGGCTTAATAGCAGAATGGAGATGCCAGAGGAAAGAATCAATGAACATCAAGATAGATAAATAAAAGTAATCCAATATGAACAGTGGAAAACTTAAATGAAATGAATAAAGCCTTAGTGATCTGAAGGTCAATAAGAAAAGAAAGGACATCTATCTCATGAAAGTCAGAGAGAGAAGTGTGGAGCTGAAAGAAAAATCTGAAGAAATGATAACTGAAAACTTTGCAAATTTTAAGAAAACATTTAACCTACAGAGCTAAATGCTTAGTCAACAAAAATGGAATAAACTGAAAGAATTACACACCTATATCCATCACAATAAATTTTTGAAAACCTGAAGCAGTGGTTCTCAACCTGTGGGTCACGACCAATGAAAATGTATCCTGCATATCAGATATTTACATTACGATTCATAACAGTGCAAAATTACAGTTATGAAGTAGCAACAAAAATAATGTTATGGTTGGAGGTCACCACAACATGAGGAACTGTATTAAAGGATCGCAGCATTAGGAAGGTTGAGAACCACTGAAAAAGCAAGAAGAAAGTAGCCATAGACAAATAACGATTTGAATGACAGCAGATTTTTCATCAGAAACCTTAGGATCACTGCCTTGAACGCCATAGCTCTTAAGCAAGAGAGCCATGATCAAACTTGTATTCTAAAAGCAACCTCTGGTAGCAATAAAAGATAACAAGAAAAAGAACAAAAGCAGAGAGATCAATTAAAGGACTACTATACAGCCCAAGATATAAAAAGTAAGACTTTTACAAAACGGACATCATGAAACCAAATACAATTCTTAAAAGATGAATAAAATCGACAAACATCTAGCCAGACTGAGAAAAAGGAAAAGAAAATACAAGCTACCAAAAAAGAGGAGCAAGATGGCAGCCAAGTAACAACTTCCTTGCAACTGGGCATGGTGAGTCTGGGGAGACAAGACTCCAGGCACCTCTGACTGGTGGGATCTACCCATAAACATCCCTTTGAGGACACAGGGAGAGACTTCTGGAACCCAGGAGGACAAAACAGTGGAAAACTAGCAAGTGGTTGCATTTGTTTGTTGGGTCTAATCCCGCCAGTAGCTGTAAGTACAGCAGCAGTGAGACTGCAAACTGGAAAGGCCTTACCTGTGAGCTGCTTTGGTTTTTTTGGACTTGGCACTTAGTTGAACTACCTTGGGAGAACTTCAGCAAGAGTGCAGAGGACTTTAAGCAGTTGTCTAGGGCCCCAGATAAGCTGCTGAGGCAGACGGAGCTAATAGTGTTCAACTGTGGGCCACATGGAGCCATTGTGGGAGAAGTGCCCCAGCAAGTTCCACCCTCAGGGTCACACAACAAGGATGGGCAGGAGCTAGTAATTAGTGACACAGCAGCCTAAAGGCAGGGACTGGGAAGCCTTGCAGCCTTAACCCACAGAGGCATAAGAGAGATTGGTTTTGGCACACTGGTTAAGTGGATAGCCACTTCAGAAGTGATAACAGCAACAAGCACTTTCCTGGGAAAGCTTCTGCTTAGCCAAGTTTAGCAGTTTAAAGTGCCTTTTACATGGGCTGAGGAGAGATTTAGGGTCTCCACTTTAGGCTCTTCACCCTGCGGAGTTTGAGAAATCAGCAGAGGCCCCCAGTCTCCATCTTGGACAGGCATATCAGCATTGTAATTAACATCTCATACTCCAGAAGATCACCTGTTACCCAGACAATATTCAGAAAGAGATATATACTGCATTGTTTCTGGGGCTTTTTTGTTTTGTTTTTTAATTTCAACATTTTCCCTATAGATTTTTCTTTTCTTTTATTTTTTTTCTGATTTTTCTTCATCTTTCTAATTTAAACATAATTTCCCATTGTTGCCTTTTTCAACAATTAGAACTTCATTTTGCTAGTGTTTCTACCCTTTTATTTGGTTTTTCCCCCAATTTTATTGCCTAAAGTTTACTGTTTGCTTGTTTTAGTTTGATTTATAGCATTTTTGTCTTTCCTCTCTACTTGGTGGAGGTGGTTACTGTGCCCAAACAGGCTAGCAAAGAGCTGCTGACCTCAAGGGAACCACCTAACCTGGCACCCCCAGAGTTTGGGGGGTTATTAAGGTTGGGTCAAAGTATCCTACTGTATTCCTATATAGCTCTCTCTCTTTCTGTGCCCCTCTTCTTTTTGTCAATATTCCCTTTTACCCCCTCTCCTTTCTCTTTTTTCCTTTTTCTTTATTTCTTTTTATTTTTCTTTTTCCCCTTCTTGCTCTTCAACCTTCTTATCCTTCTGGTCCTGGACCAAAAGGACTCATCAAAACCCTGGTCCAGAGGCACAGCAACTCAAAGAGCAAGAGGACATGAAAGGAAAATTAGGACAAGGAAACAGATAAAAGAAATCACTCATGAGAAAGAATCAGCAGAAAAATCCTGGCAACATGAAAAACCAGTCCAGAGCAACCCCCTCAAGGGACCACGAGGTAGCTACTGCAGAGGATTCTGCCTATAAAGAAATGTTAGGAATGACAAAAAGGGAATTTAGAATACACATGATGAAAACAATGAAGGAAATGAAGGAAACTGCTGATAAAGTGGAAAATGACCAAAAGGAAATCCAAAAACAGAATCAAATAAGAGGTGAACAATATGAAGAATATAGAAAGGATATAGCAGAAGGAACTGAAGCAGTCAATTAGGGAACTTAAAGATGCAACAGAAAGTATCACCAACAGATTAGACCATGCAGAAGAAAGAATCTCAGAGGTAGAGGACAAAGTTCTTGAAATAACTCAGATAGTTAAAGAGGGAGAAAAAGAAGACAGAGAAAGCAGAACATTCATTGACAGAATTATGGGACTTTATGAAGCATTCAAACATATGATAGGTATCCCAGAAGGGGAAGAATGCCCCCAGGGGAATGGAAGCCATACTGGAGAATATTATAAATGAAAATTTCCCAAATATCACCGAAGATTCTGACACATTCCTTTCAGAGGGATATCGGACCCCAGGTGACCGCAACTCTAACCGAGCTTCTCCAAGACACATTGTGAAGAACTTGTCCAAAGTCAAGACAAAAGAAAAGATTCTTCAAGCTGCCAGGAGTAAACACCAGTTGACCTACAGGGGCAAATCCATCAGGGTGACTGCAGACTTCTCTAATGAAACTTTCCAAGCAAGAAAACAATGGTCATCTACCTTTAATCTACTCAAACAGAACAATTTCCAGCCTAAAATTCAATATCCTGCTAAGTTAAGCTTTAAAATGACAGAGAAATCAAATCATTTACCAATATACAAACACTGAGGAAGTTCACCACAAGACCAGCTCTACAGGAAATACTTCATCCTGTTCTATACTGACCATCACAATGGATCAACAGCAAAATAAGAACTCAGCAATTAAAGGACAGAACCTAGCTTTCACACTGATGCAAAAGATAAAACTAAGCAATGAACGCTCACAAAATAAGATGAATAGAATACTATCACACTTATCAATTATCCCAATAAATGTTAATAGATTGAATTCCCCACTGAAGAGACACAGATTGGCTGACTGGATTAAAAAACACAAGTCATCCATTTGCTGTCTGCAGGAAACACACCTAGCTTCAAAAGACAAATTAAAACTCCGAGGTAAGGGTTGGAAGACAATTTTTCAGCCAAATGGAATTCAAAAGAAAAGAAAAGTTGAAATCTTATTTTCAGATACATGTGGATTTAAAGCAAGTAAAGTCAAAAAAGACAAAGATAGTCACTTTTATTGGTCAAGGGAAAAATACAAGAAGAAGAAGTTTCAATTCTAAATATTTATGCACCCAATTTAAATGCTCCCAGATTTGTGAAACAGACCTTAGTCTGTGCAATGTGATATCCTATAATACCATAATAACAGAGGACTTTAATACTCCTCTTATAAAGCTGAACAGATCCTCTAAACAGAAATTAAACAAAGATATAAGGGACTTAAATGAGACCCTAGAACAATTGGGCTTGATGTGTACAGAACACTCCATCCGAAAGATAAAGAATATACATTCTTCTCTTGGTCCCATGGAATATTCTCCAAAACTGATCACATCCTAGAACACAAAACCAACTTCAACAGAATCAAAAGAATTGAAATTTTACCTTGTACATTCTCAGACCACAAGGCACTAAAGATGGAACTCAACTCCAACAAAAATGTTCAACCACACACAAAGGCATGGAAATTAACCAACCTTCTATTAAATGACGGCTAGGTGCAGGAAGAAATAAAACAGGAAATCACTAACTTCCTTGAGCATAACAACAATGATGACACAAGCTACCAAAACCTGTGGGATACTGCAAAAGAAGTTTTGAGAGGAAAATTTATCACTTAAGATGCCTATATTGGAAAAACAGAAAGAGATCAACAAACTTACAAGCCGTCTTATGGAATTGGAAAAAGAAGAACAATCTAAACCTAAACCCAATAGAAGAAAAGAAATCTCCAAAATTAAATCAGAGATCAATGAAATTGAAAACAAAGGAATCATTCAGAAAATTAATGAAACAAGGAGTTGGTTTTTTGAAAAAATAAATAAAATAGATAAACCTTTGGCCAGTCTAACTAGAAATAGAAAAGTAAAATCTCTAGTAACCTCAATCAGAAATGATAAAGGGGAAATAACAACTGATCCCACAGGGATACAAGAGAGCATCTCTGAATACTACCAGAAACTCTATGCCCAGAAATTTGACAATGTGAAGGAAATGAATCAATATTTGGAATCACACTCTCTCCCTAGACTTACCCAGGAAGAAATAGAGCTTCTGAACAGACCAATTTCATGCAATGAGATTAAAGAAACAATAAAAAAGCTTCCAACAAAAAAATGCCCTGGTCCAGATGGCTTCACACCAGAATTCTATCAAACCTTGAAGGAAGAGCTTGTTCCCATACTGCAGAAATTATTCCAAGAAATTGAGGAGGAAGGAATCTTCCCCAACATGTTCTATGAAGCAAACATCACCCTGATACAAAAACCAGGAAAAGACCCAACTCAAAAGGAGAATTTCAGACCAATTTCACTCATGAATATAGATGCAAAAATTCTCAACAAAATCCTAGCCAATAGATTACAGCTTATTGTCATAAAAGTCATACATCATGATCAAGTAGGTTTCATCCCAGGGATGCAAGGCTGGTTTAACATACACAAGTCAATAAACATTATCCACCATATTAACAGAAGCAAAAATAAAGACCATATGATCCTCTCAATAGATGCAGAATAAGCATTCAATAAAATCCTGCACCCTTTTCTAATTAGAACACTGAAAAGTATAGACATAGGTGGCACATTTCTGAAACTGATTGAAGCTATTATCTATGGCAAACCCACAGCTAATATTTTATTGAATGGAGTAAAACTGAAAGCTTTTCCTCTTAGAACTGGAACCAGAAAAGGTTGTCCTCTGTCACCATTACTTTTCAACATACTGCTAGAAGTTCTAGCCAATACAATTAGGCAAGACAAGGAAATAAAGATATCCAAATGGGAGCAGAGGAAGTCAAACTCTCCCTCTTTGCTGACGACATGATCTTATACTTAGAGAATCCCAAAAACTCAACCACAAGACCCCTAGAAGTCATCAAAAAATACAGTAATGTCTCAGGATATAAAATCAACGTCCACAAATCAGTTGCCTTTGTATACACCAATAACAATTCAAGATGAGAGGCTAATTAAGGACACAACTCCCTTCACCATAGGTTCAATGGAAATTAAATACCTAGGAATATACCTAACAAAGGAGGTGAAGGACCTCTATAAAGAAAATTATGAAATCCTAAGAAAGGAAATAGCGGAGGATATTAACAAAGGGAAGAACATACCATGCTCATAGCTGGGAAGAATCAATATTGTTAAAATGTCTATACTTCCCAAAGCAATCTACCTATTCAATGCCATTCCTATTAAAATACCAACATCATACTTTCAAGATTTGGAAAAAATGGTTCTGCGTTGTGTACGGAACCAGAAAAAAACCCTGCATAGCTAAGGCAGTCCTTGGTAATAAAAATAAAGCTGGGGGCATCACCATACCAGATTTTAGGCTGTACTACAAAGCCATAGTAGTCAAGACAGCATGGTACTGGCACAAAAATAGAGACATAGACATTTGGAATAAAATAGAAAACCAGGAAATGAAACTAACATCTTACAACCACCTAATCTTCAATAAACCTAACAAGATCATTAGGGGAAAGACTCCCTATTCAATAAATGGTGTTGGGAGAACTGGATATCCACAAGTAAAAGACTGAAACTGGACCCACACCTTTCTCTACTCACAAAAATTGATTCAACATGGATAAAGCACTTCAATTTAAAGCATGAAACAATAAAAATCCCCAAAGAAAGCATAGGAAAATCACTGGAAGATATTGGCCTGGGGAAAGACTTCATGAAGAAGACTGCCGTGGCAATTGCAACACCAAAAATAAACAAATGGGACTTCATTAAACTAAAAAGCCTCTGTACAGCTAAGGAGACAACAACCAAAGCAAATAGACAACCTACACAACGGGAAAGGATATTTGCATATTTTGAATCAGACAAAAGCTTGATAACTAGCATCTATAGAGAACTCAAATTAATCTACATAAAAAAAGGCAACACTCTCATATATATCAATGGGCAAGAGACATGAATAGAACCTTCTCTAAAGATGACAGACAAATGGCTAACAAACATATGAAAAATGCTCATCATCCTTAATTATTAGAGAAATGCAAATCAAAACCACCCTGAGATACCATCTAACCC
>CAUYPK010114801.1:0-19889 GCA_963574355.1 Loris lydekkerianus
GTATTAACATTTTTAATATTCAATAAGGCATGACCCTTTATCAAATGGGTGATCCTGTAATTCATCATCAGAACAAAGAACTGTGAAAGTGAAAAAAGGAATTAAAAGAATTATCCAATTATAGCCTAAGAATATGGGGAAAGGGGAAAGGGAGGAGAGGGGAGGGGGGAGGATGGAAGGAGGGAGGGTAATTAATGGAACCACACCTACAGTGCATCTTACAAGGGTACATGTGAAACTTACTAAATGTAGAATATTAATGTTTTAACACAATAACTAAGAAAAAACCAGAAAGGCTATGTTAACCAGTGTGATGAAAATATTTCAAATTGTATGTAAAACCAGCTCATGGTACCCCATGATTGCATTAATGTACACAGCTACGATTTAATAAAAAATAAACAAATAAATAAAATAAAAAACAAATTAAAATAAAAGGAATTATCCAAGATTAACTGATCTAAACTGCAGTGAATCAAGTATTCCCAGACAAACCTAGAGGTAAGAGCCCCCTACTACTGAAGGAGTTTACTATCTTTTGGGGTGAGACCACCATATACATAATTATGATCTGATGGACTCATTAATAATATTGGCATCTATTAGGGGCTGAGGGAACACAATGGAGGAAGTAACTAGCCCTGCCTGGAGTTATCAACTTTCTCAATCTAGACTTATTCTTTGTACAGGGTCAGGGTCAAATTTTTTCTTGTTTTGTTTTTTTTTTGGTTGTTGTTTGTTTTTGTTCTGTGTGTGTGTGTGAGTATGTGACAGAAACACCTCTTTGTCAACATTTATTGAAGAGCCACAGGTACCAGAAGACAGTGCTAAGCCTATATAGGTACAAGGATGAATGACTCCAAGGACTCAGAGCATTTAAGACAGGGGACAATAATGTAAATGATTACATCACAACACAAATGCAATAGCGGCAACACTGAAGCAGAGGACAATTACTTAAGGCTTTGCAGAAAGAAGCACAAATCACAAGTATAATCACTTCTTTTTTAAAATTTTCAAAATGTTAAGGGACTATAAATGTTTTTATCACACGAATACCTGGTATAATGCTTACGTCAGGGATTGTGGTGTGCCTGTCACCCCAGTAGTGTCCGTTGCAGCCCATAGGTAAGGCACATCATTCATTCTCCTCCCAACATTTCCCCTTGTTGCTTTCCGAGCTCCTTTATGCCCATGTGTTCCCACTGCTTAGCTCCCACCTATTGGTGAGAACATATGGTGTTTGGTTTTCCATTCCTGAAACATTTCACTTAGGATAATAGTTTGTAATTCTGTTCAAGTTGCTGCAGGTGACATTATTGTTCCTTTTTATGGCTGAGTAGTACTTCTGTGTGTGTGTACTTCTGTCACAGGTAAGGGCTGTCTGGTACCCGGCCACGTATGTCCCTATTTATAATTTTGAGATATGTTTCCTCTGTGCCTATTTTGGTGAGGGTTTTTGTCATGAAAGGGTCCTGAATTTTGTCTAATGCTTTTTCTGCATCTGTTGATATGATCCTAAGGTCTTTGCTTTTGCTTCTGTTTATGTGGTGAACCACATTTATTGATTTGTGTATGTTGGACCATCATTGCATCCCTGGGATGAACCCATTTGATCATAGTGACGTACCTTTTTCATGTGTTGTTGAATTCAGGTTGCTTATATTTTGTTGAGGATTTTTGCATCTATGTTCATATGTTCTATAGTTTTCTTTTTTTATTATGTCTTTTCCTGGCTTTGGTAGCAAGATGACACTGGTTTTGTAGAATGAGTTAGGGAGGATTCCCTCCTTCTTAATGTTATAGAATAGTTTCTGTAGGAAGGTATCAGTGCTACCTTGTACTTTTAGTAGAATCTATCTAGTCCAGGGCTTGGGGGGGCGTGCGGATTACTACTGCTTTCAGCTCACTGCTTATTATTATTTAGGATTTCTGTTTCTTTCCGATTCAGGCTTGGGAGGTCGTGTCTTCATTCATTTATCCATTTCCTCTAGGCTTTTCAGTTTGTGTGCACAGAAGTTCTCAGAGTATTCCTGGATGATATTTAGTATTTATGGGATACAGGCTAGAATGTCTCCTTTTCTATTTCTGATTAAGGTTATTTGAGTCCTTTCTCTTGTATTTCTGGTTAATCTACCTAGTATTCTCTTGATTTTCTTTATCTTTTCAAAGAACCAACTTCTTTTTATTGAGCCTTTGTGTTATATTTTTTGTTTCCCTTTCATCTAGCTCTGCTCTGATCTTTGTTATTTCTTTTCTTCTGCTTGCTTTGGGTTTGTTTTATTCTTCTTTTTCTAGTTCCTTGAGATGTGACATTAGCTTGTTAATTTGTGATTCATCTATTTTTTTTTTTTTCTTTTTTGTTGCAGTTTTTGGCCAGGGCCGGGTTTGAACCTGCACCTCTGGTATATGGGGCCAGCACCCTACTCCTTGAGCCATAGGCGCCGCCCTCATCTATCTTTTTGATGTAAGTATTTAAGGCTATAAACTTTCCCCTTATGACAGCTTTTACTGTATCCCATATATTTTGGTAGCTCGTGTACCCTTTATCATTCATTTCAAGGAATCTTTTGATTTCCATCTTAATTTCATCATTGATTCAAGAATTGTTCAGAAACATGTTTTTCCACTACTTTGTATACATTTGAGTATTTCTCTTGGAATTGATTTCTAGCTTTATTGCACTGTGGTCTGAGAAGATGACATGATTTTGATTGTTTTTGTATTTGCTAAGATGTTTTCTGTGGATTAAGAATATAATCAATCTTGGAAAATGTCTCATGTGCTTATGAGATAGATATCCAGTCATTTCTGGATTGGATATTCTGTAAATGTCTGTTAGGTCTATTTTTTTTTTTTTTTTCTAAACGTCTATTTAAGTTCAGTGTTACTGTGGTGTGGGGACCTTCACGGGCACCTTAATATGTTGAGGGGCATTGGTCAGTACCTGGGCATGTTGCAGCATTGTGGCCAATCATGGAGTGGCAGCTGTGCCACTCACTGTTGGGGGCGGGGGCAGGAGATGCATGGGGCCCTGCTAGGCAGTCACGGTGACTAAGGCTCTCCCTCCCCAGGTCCGACTGTGGTAGGGCTGTAGCAGATGCTGAGGACAAGTGGTTGACCGCTCTGCTCCACTTGCAGTGCGGGTTCTTGAGGGGTGCATGAGATTACACACACACCCTGCACCCTTCCTGGCCTGGCAGAAGTAACGGGGAGGCAGCTGTGGTGGATTTGACCCCTCTGCAGACTGGGCACTCTGTGGCTGAGAGCACTGAATGGCAGCTGTCTCCATGACCTGGGACTGGATACTGGCAGGACCCTGCTGTACCTGTTCTCCAGCGCATGGTGCTACTACTGCACAGTCCCCTTGCCACTCCGTGATCAGTTTGGGTGCCTCCTGTAGTGAGTGAGCCCCCTCACAGCTTGGATCGCAGTGTCCACTGGGGGAGTGTGGTGCTCTGGAGATCTCTCCTTGACCTTCCCCACTGGTGGACACTTCCCCCTGGTACTTTCCAATCTTGCCAAGTAGATCACCCCATTTTCCACTTGTGTGTCTCTAGTTGCTTCTCTGACTATTCACAATGCTCTCTCTGACTGTCTATCTGCTGGTGAGCCTCTACCTGCAAGCCTGGATCCTCTTCTTAGAGAGGAAGTAAAGGCTTCTTCTAGCCATCTTGGTCCTCTCTGTATAGAGTCAATGTCCGCATGACCCCAGATGAACAAATTCACTTGGTTCTGGTGCACCCTTAGTGATGGTTTCCACTGTTTTTACAGATATAATTTCAGGTTTAGAATACCTCACTGCCCCTCCCCAAAAAAGCACTGGTCACAGCACCTGCACATTGACCAAAACAGAACCAGGGGGACCCCAGCCACACCGGTTAAGCTCAGTACAATTCAAGAAGTATATGAATACTAACATTCCATGGCGCAGACTTGAACCAGTTAAGAATGGAAGAAAAAGTATCCAATGTACTCAGCTCTACTATGAAACCAATATATAAGCAAACATACTTCCATATGAAAGCTATAACCCAACTACAGCCCAAGATGAAGGGGAAAGAGGAGGGGAAGGTTGGGGTAGAGAGACGCTGGGTGGAGGGAGAGTAATTGATGAGACCACACCTATGGTGCATTTTACAAGGGCACATGTTAAATCTACTAAGTGTAGAGTATAAGTGCCTAAACACAATAATTAAGAAAGTGTGGGGAAGGCAAGTAGCTTAATGAAAGTATTTCAAATTGTATATAAAACCAGCGCGTTGTATCCCATAAATGCATTAATGTACACAGCTATGATTTAATAATAAAAAAAAAAAAAGGAAGAGTGAATGAAAAGAAAGTGGCTATAATGTCCTTTCCCCACTTCCCACAGACAGATGCAGACTGCTGTGAGGTATGCTAGTACCATGGCCCCTCTGAGAGCCTCTACCATGTTTGAAGGGTTCGCAGCACCTATTACCAGGTGTTCCAGCCGACAGCAGCTCCTTCCCTCATTTCACTTTCCCGCCTCACTCCCTCATCCCTTCTCTCCTTTTTCTTTGCAACTGTACCAAGACTAAGATATGCCTCCATGTCTTCCTTATTCTCTGAATTCTGCCCCAAAGGAAACCAATTCGGCTGCACTTCCAACTCTCTACCCAGTCAGTGCTATCGCCCTCAGAGGGCACTTTCACAAGGAGTGAAAGTGTTTTCAGCACATACACACATTTTCTCCACTTTGACTGAAGTTAGAGCTGTGGGCCCCAAATCAGGCTCTGCTCTGTAGAGGGGTGAAGACTGGAGAAGGAGGATTCAGAAAGACACAGCTATAGATGCCACGTCTGCCCATCAAGTCAGTCTGCTATTTTTCTACAGTTTTAGATTTTGCAAACAAAGGAAACCCCAGCCTACTGGGAGAATATTTCTAGGTCGGTGTGTGCCAGACTCAAGTATGATTATATCTGAAGCACACTCAAGAAGCAATTTTTTGGATATTGAAATGCTAATAACTGGGTTGGTTTAATGCCCCTTTTCTGAGACTAATTCTTCATGTTAGCAACAATAACACTGCTAAAAGATAGTTCAGATTTATAACAATGTAGGACATCATTATGAAAAGCAGATGTCCTGTGGCTATGTTAATTTAAAAAATATTGATTTTGTTCTATCGGCAAAGATGTCATTCCTAGTGATACACAGCAAAACAATCAATCAAGAGAGATGATATGAGGGTTATGTAATATTTTATTATTCTATAGAATGTATGCTGTTTACATTATTTTCAAATGAATTCATTTACATTTTTAAAAGTAACAATCATCTTGACTCACGAAGGATGATTTCATATTACACATGTTCTTCCAAGCACCTGTTGAGTTTCCGATCTTAAACCTGCTTCCTTTTATATGAAAGATGAAAATAGTTATCCCAAAGCATTTGAAAATTTATTGGGGATGATATAATTTGTGTAATGCAATCACACAAAAATGGTATTTTCTAAACATCTAGTCAAATACTTGAGAAGCAGACAGTTGGTTTTTCACTTTTTTTTATTAAGTCATTTGTACATAGATCATAAATACATTTATGCTATTATGGGATTCGATGTGTTAATTGTTTGTACAAATCGGAGTGCTTACATCCTACTAATGAACATAGCTTTCACCTCATTTACCCAATTACAGCATTGAGACATTTGTGTTCTACACCTGATAGATCTAACTTGTACTTGCAATGTGCTCCATAGGTGTGGTCCCCCTACTAACCTG
This sequence comes from Loris lydekkerianus, assembly GCA_963574355.1. Classification (NCBI taxonomy): domain Eukaryota; kingdom Metazoa; phylum Chordata; class Mammalia; order Primates; family Lorisidae; genus Loris; species Loris lydekkerianus. The sequence continues at coordinate 5,751 of CAUYPK010114801.1, forward strand.
TGGCTCAAAGGTTTTTCACTTTTAAATGGGCCTAAGCTCTTTTTGGTAGCTTCCAAACTTATGACAAATTCTGCCTTAAAGCAAAAAGAGAGAGAAAGAAAAAATAAAAGACATATGAATGAAAATAATGAGAAGAATCCACTTTGAAACTATATCTGAGTGAAGAGAAAAATATAGAAAGGTACGAAAAGGAAATTGGGTGTTTGGTTTTAACTAAGCTTGAATCCTTTTCTTTGCTACCTGGCATACGTTTTAAGTAAGTCATTTAGCTGGGCTCTTTTATTGGTCTTGGTATCTATTTCACTGCTCATTACAAATTCCAAAGTGTTTTTAATATGATTTATACACCTGTTACACTGGAAGTTAGCAGGCTCCTACATTAAATACTGTTGCCTTACACTGAAAGTTAAAAGGGTCCTTTCAGGTAAAATACCATTTCATTTAAGTGAAACAAACTCATTTACAATTTTTTTCAAGTAGGTTTTTGTTTCAAAAGTTTCCAACATTTTAGAAATAAAGAAAGGCGATCAAAGTAGTATCTTCTCTGTGATTTCTTCAAAATAGCTTTTCCCAGAAACATCTGTATTTTTAGCTGCTGTCTAGGGCTTGCCTTGGGCTTGTAGTTTTCTTTCTTTCTTTAAGAATAGCTTCCAAAGCAGAAAGATCTACTTTAATTTCTTTGAAGAGTAAATTTCATAATAGGAAAGATTTTCCCTGCAGATGATTTGGACACTCACTCCAAGCCAACCGGTGTGGCTTTTCTAAACAGAAGTTACAAGACTTTACACAGTTCAGTTAGGTGGGAGACAATGTAATGGATCTGAGGAATTCTGGGATTTTATTTCCCTCCTAGGGGGACACAACGTAACTGATGCTGATGCTGATGCCATACCTGGCAACTAAGGGATCCTCGGCAAACGTCACACGCCTGGCACATGACCGATAGGCTCTTGAGACATTTATTGAAGGTATGTCCAATAAATGAATGACAATGAGAGCACATTTTGTGAATGGATGCCTACAGTTTATCTCTTGCCACTGTCTCCTTCTGGGGACCTAGTTTCTTTATTAGGAAAAAGAGGAACACAGTTGTCTCTACACAGGATATTCCTGCTAAAACAGGATTCTCCAATGGACATGTTGCTGGTTAGTTGTTCTTCCTGTGTGCACCTGTGATCATCTGTCCTTGTCCTTGTCATGGCTGTTTGGATTTTGTGCTGTACTAGAATACACAGTGAGAAGCAGCCTGGAAGCAGCCTGGGATGTGGTACGATACATCTAACTTGGATGGTATAGTCACACGTCTCTCCTCAAGGTTGCGAACTTAAACTGTGAATTTATTTTTCTATCTTAAAAAATGTACAGATTTTTTCACACGTAGCCAAAGATATGAGTGTGTTTTATAATTTATGTACCTTGTTTCATGCATTTTTCACCTTTTTAATGTTATAGTTGTTGTTATTGTTTTTCTATTAGAGTACCAAATTGAGATTTGGTGAGTGAGTAAGGATTGGAGAGAGGGTTGGGATTGCATGGATGGTGAACCCCCATTTCTAGAAATTTTTGAGGGCATTCTCATCCTTTGAACATTCAAAAACCTGTAACAAAATAAGTACCCATTAAATACTTGTTGAATTACCTCATTAATATTTTCTAAAAACGGTGAAATGGATTTAAGATGGGATTTTTAAATTGAGGGCAAGGTTTTGCTATAGTCAAATTTTTCTAGGTACTTACATTTGCAGATGAAATTCACCTGTTAATTGCTCAGCTCTCTCTTAATTTTGACTCTGAAGACAGAGCCAAAGGTCTCAGGAATATTATACTGATTATTAATATTTGCTTAGTTACATGCTTGGATTTCTCATAAGCATGAAATAGATAATATTGATAATAGTGGAAATACATGGGCATAATTTTGATTGATAAATTGAAAAAAAGATTCTGTTATTATTTCCCGTGCTACTGAAGTAAACTCATTTTTTTGAGATATGCTACATCACCTGCTGCGAAAATTGTAGCATTCTTTTTATTAGGGTATAGTTAAAAGACATTACCACCAGGGATGGTGGCTCATGTCTATAATCCTAGCACTCTGGGAAGCCAAGGTGGGAGGATCTTTTGAGCTCAAGAGTTTGAGACCAGCCTGAGAAAGAATAAGACCCTCGCCTCTACTAAAAATAGAAAAAATTAGCTGGGCGTTGTGGCAGGTGCCTTTGTCCCAGCTACTCAGGAGACTGAGGCAGGAGAATCACTTGAACCCAGAAGTTTGAGGTTATGCTGAGTGAGGCTGATGCCATCACATTCTAGCCTGGGCAACAGACTGAGACTCTGTCTCAAAAGAAAAAAAAAAGTCATTGCCCTATTTTTTGCAAGCTAATACTATGATCACATCTGTATGGTGATGTATTATTTTTTAATGTGAGTGAAAAAGTGAATGCAAAGTAGGGGCAGTGCCAAAGAAGGTCCCTACTCAAAGGAGTAGGGCGCTGGCCCCATATGCTGGAGGTGGAGGGTTCAAACCCAGCCCTGGCCAAAATCTGCAAAAAAATAAAAAAAAAAAAAAGTGAATGCAAAATAGGGAAAGGGAGTAACTAACGTGATACAGTAGTGAAAACACGAAAAACATCAGATTGGGAAAAATAGCTGAACCAGTGTTTTCAGTTCCATTAACAACCAAGTAGGCAACTTGATTAATGGTGCAGATTGCAGGCAATTCAGTGGCCACCTGAATGAACATAAGCAGATCATAATCACCTGACAAATTGTGGTCTGAACGTTCTGCTTTGGAAACAAGAAAAATGAACTAAAGCTCACATCCCAGCTGACCCAAAGCACCCATTAACCTTCAATTAGATACATACCGAAAGCTGCTCTCAAAACTTCTAAACCGTGATTTAAAACAGTGCTAGTTTGTTATATTATTAGAAGATAAGTTAAGATTAATAAAACTAAATGGTTTTTAGTGTTTTAACGTTGCTGTACATACAATGAACAAAATGTTACCCTACTACCATTGTTAGACTGTCTTATTTTGTTCAAGCTGGTGCTGAACAGAAGAAAACAAAGTATGACGTGGTCATGTAGCAGAATAACTTCTCTAATGATCTCTTTTTCCTGAGGCTCTAAACTTCCAGTAATTTGGAGAATATTGCTCTCCTTGTTACTATTTTGTATCCTTTTTTTTTTTCTTTTCTAATGATGGCAATAATAAAGGAAATATAGGAGTACAATTTTAAAAAAAGAATATATATTAATTTGTAAGTAAGATTCCTCTGAGTGGGAAAATACAGAATTATTCTCATCAGACTATTGCCCTATTTTCCAGAAATAAGCTGAAAACCTCCGTTTTGCATCTGGATCACTCTTTGTACAGTCTGTGGTTGCTTTTTCCTTTGTTCCATTTTTATATTCTCAACCATTTATCAGATGCTAAAGGGACTGATTAATCATTGTCGCTAACCGCTGTACTACACAGTGTATCAATCGTAGTCTTGAAATAAAAATAAGATAAATGATTTGGCAAGCATTGTGGCCTGATGAACCAAGAATAAACATCTGACACATGGTAGATCTAGTAATTCCTGCTTTATGTTTAAAATGCACACTTACTAGACCCTTCTGATTTGCCATTTCCTTCATATCAGCGCTCTGAAAGAAGTACCAATTACAGAACACGGAAATTAAATCCAAATTATATTGTATAGTACTTGTAAAACAAGGAAAAATGTGCCCAGTAATACTAACAGTATTCCTTTTACTGTCTCTTAGTCTTTCATGAAGGCAATACCAAATCTTGCCTGTACAGGGCACATCATAGTTATTTTTGTTCTTATGTACAAGACAAGCTTCTCTGCAGGGTATGAAGCACCTTGGGATGAACAATACATTTCATGATAATGAGTGACCAAGGGTTTTCAGTAATGCCTGTGTCTTGTTGGAGTAAACCCCAAAAGAATGTGTTAATATACAAACTTGTTAGAAGACAGGTTATTTACCCACTGTGGGTTTATAAGAATTAAATGAGCAATTAAAAGATTGAGAAATGTCTAAAACTATGGAAAAAGAAACAACAATGTAGCTAATTTACAATATTTAACATATGACACTACACCTTTGATCTTGATTTGTGCCCAATGAAAAGTGGGACTTTTCTAGAGTACAGATCTGGGTCAGTGAGTGGCAAAGCATTTTTGATTCCCTTGCTGTTTTAGTATGTGACTGACAAACATATTTGTCACCTCTCCCTGCTTCTGTCCCCGTGATTTGTCAGTGATCCTGGTAGGAGATTGTGATCTTGGTTCCGCTGCCCAAACTACTGCAGTGGTTTTCCCAAAGCACTCCTATAACATTCAATCAGAATCAACATAGGCTTGAGGGATCAATCCCTCATAATTTACTGTGATCTAGAATGACAATTCTTTTTGCCTCATTTTTTTCTTTTGTTAAAAGGATGAAGGGTTATGATAAAATAAAATACCTATGCAAAATATATTTATTCAGTATTTGGTCTGGAATACAGACGCTACTCACTGAACTCCGTGTACAATCATTAGGGCTTAAGCTGGAAGAACCGGGCGGTGAAGATCAGATGTGCTTCCCCTGATAATCTCTGCCTGAGACTGTGAAGCATGTGGTCTTCCAGAGCTCCCTGGAAAGGTGCTGTGAATCTCATGTCTGTCCATTTGTCTGGCTGCAAGTGTCAGGAGAATAATGCCCATTCACCCCTTCCAGTCTGCATTTTCATACAAATGCCACTCACTGGCAAATTTTCACTTAAAATTATGGAGGAATGGGGATTTGGGGGAATGTAGCTCCTGTCTTTTCTGTGATACAGAGAACGTGCGGGGAGGCACCTCTAGCTCTTAACTGCTTTTTGTTGGGTTTCTCGCTTTATGAGGCGCTTTGAGTGAATCCACCAGTTCTTAAAAACTTTACTGATTCTCTATTTGTGCCAATTTCAGCATTTATGTAATATATTGAGTTTTTTAAAGTTCTTTTTTATTTCCAAAGTTCCTAATGAGCTTTTAGCATAGCCACATTTATTCCTGCTTCATGTATCCCCATCTTATTTTATAATTTCCTTTCCACACTGAAAAGGACGGAATGAGCATCATAAGTATCCTCATTTCAAAGGCTATCAAAGAGCTTCCTAACTTTATTTTATTTGGAATAAATCAATGTTCTAACTGTTGATTTTATTGGCTGTCAACAGCTCTTTTCTTCAATCCCATTTTGTGGCAAGTTTGAAGAGAGTCCCTGGCTTCAAGTATCAAGAATGGATCCCTCCTCCACCCCAAGTGAGGCATTTTTAGTCTTTGTTACCCTTGCAATAGCCAAGATTTTAACCAACCTCCCACAAACAGAAAGCACTGGAGTTCAGCTTTGCTACTGTTCCATGCAAATGTTCCACTTCTAGAACATGCTTATATTGTTTTTGTGAGCTTCAGTAATTCTTAATTAATTTTATCTCCCATTGCTCTATTTTTGAAAAAAAAGAGGCAATATGTAAACATGCACTTATAAAGCCTTTATAACCAGAAGCCTACTTGAAACATATTTCAATATCTTAAATATTTTTCAGAATCCATTGCCTTCATCAAATATGTTAATAATTCATGGCTAAAGGTTTCCTATTGAATATATAAAATGATCTACAGATACCCTGGGACAGCCTTGATTTTAAGTACTTTATTTCAATGAAGAATACACATGCAGTAATTAAATTTGCTTATTTATATAACTCTTTGCTTTTCTAAAGATTTTTAAAGCAACATAAATGTGATTTATGAGAATCTTTTAAATAAATTCAAAAATTATGAACAATTTCTAAAGAATATGTAGTATAGTTTTCTGATTCTGCAAGAAATGCTTAAAGTCCAAAGCAAGAAAATTTTAGTAAAAATAAAAAATAAAATTAAAAGTAAATTAAAAATAGTCTATAGTAAATCTAATCAGTTCTCATACCTCTCATGACTATTTTCTCCCATTCTTCATTCATGCTACAGCCATTTCTGCACCAAAAATAACCCATTAAATTAAGAATTGGTATATATGGGTGGTGCCTGTAGCTCAAAGGAGTAGGGCACTGGCCCCATATACTGGAGGTGGTGGGTTCAAACCCAGCCCCAACCAAAAAAAAAAAAAAAGAATTGGTATGTCTGTACTTTTAACTTGATCGCATTGACATCTTCCAATCTTCCCATTCTGTCAGTAGTATTATTTAGGAAAAAAAGTCAATTTTTAATGCAACCCAGGAACTCTTCATTCTAAGATCAGGAAGAGTGAAGACACTCTTTGAGAGTTCTTGGTTGTTTCTAATTCAGTGTCCTGTAGGAAGGTGGTATATAACAACCTTCATTTGTGCCAGTAAAGATGTCTGACCATTTGGATCAAGTCTCTCTTTCATCTCCTGTTTTGTTCCATCCTCAATTATTTGGGCCATTCATAATTTTGAGAAGATAAAAGGTCTTCTAGGCATGGATATCATTTGGACTGAAAAAACGCCTAATTCAACAAGTTGATTGTGTAGCAAACTTTGACAGAGTGGACTAATCTAATGGGAGAAATTGTTGGCTCTTCTTTTATTTCTTTTAATACTTGAAGGTAAATTTCAATTTTTTGATTTGTTATGTTTTCCAAGTTGCTCAAAGTCATAATACATCATCACATTAGGTTTTTTTTTTTCTTTTTTTTTTAGACAAAGTTTCAAGCTGTGGGTAGAGTGCTGTAGTGTCATAGCTCACAGCAATCTCCAATTCTTGGGCTTAAGCCATCCTCCTGCCTCAGTTTTTCTATTTTTTGTAGAGACAGAGTATCGCATTTGCTCAGGCTCATCTTGAACCCCAAAGCTCAAGCTATCCACCCACCTCGGCCTCCCAAAGTGCCACAACAGGTCATAATGAGAAGAAATCAAGGACTATTACTTTGAATTTCTTGTCACAAACAATCTCAGCCAGAAGTTTGGCTTCCCTCTTTTGTATATAAAATTATTGTATTAAATATTTTTGCTTGGGAATACACATTTCTAATTCATCATGCTCTAGAAATTAATTTAAAACAATCTAGCTCCAGGCACCCAATGAAGCAAAATCAATAGAATTTTTTTAGAAGTTTTATATATAAGGGGGTAGAGTGTCTTACACAAATGTTTTGGAAAATCTGTGGTAGAATGAAGCTTCAAGAAAACTCTTACCGCGCATCCATAGACCATCTCTGACAATTCATCATTATAGAACTGGGGACTTTCATCAATGGACTCAGCAGGCAATAAGCAACTGCCTGGCTGATAGCATTTCTGTTATCTCTTTTAATAAAAACTTAATTTCCTTTCTTCCTTCTTATGCTGTCAGATATCAGCTCCTTATTTATTTTCCTGACAGTTACTGGTCAACTTGTGAGCCCCTAAGCCTTGCTGTTTTGACTCCCACCATTTCTTCTGTCTGTTTCCCGGTCCTCCTTTCCCAGCAAAGCCAGAGGGGAATGAGTTAGGGGCTGTTTCTAGCCAGGGAACGCAGAGTTTCCACAAACAGACATATCACAGCCTGGCACAAGGAAGATGCTAAAGGAGCAGCCGCAGCATGTACAGCCAAAAGCCCTTGTGGAAATCCTAGGAATGTTAACCAGAAGAATCGCCCGGAGTCCCCAGACGCTCTCCTCACGGCACATACAGTGCACTGAGTGGCTGGACAGAGGGCTCTTTCAGCTGCCTGGAGCTTTCAGCCTGGGGGTTGAACCATGACAGGATGTTGCAGCCCTGACTCTGGATAATGTAGAATGCTGCAAGAAAATGCATCTAATTAGAAAATGGAAACTTTTCCTTCCCCGAACTGTAATTTAGCTGTCACTTGGTTTTAAAGCAGCTGAAAACAATTTCTTGAAAGTGAATGTTTATTTCCTGAAGTTTCATGAATAATTATAGACCTATTCTCTTTCTGTTCGACATTCCACCCACGTTTCCCATAACTGTCAGCAGCATGAGTTCCTAGCACAAGCATATGGTGGCCTGTGGCATTGAAAGAGGCTGCCATTGAATGCGTGGCACCTTTGACCTGTGATGTGTGACACGGTTTACCTGCAACTCTCTCATTAAGCCCAGGGCGCTCTGTCAGCCTGTTATGTGTGTTTGTTTATGTGTGTGTGAATTTCCAAGTTCATTTTCTAAATGCTGTCAGAAGGATTTGCTGGGAAAATTCCTGATTTTACATTTGTCTTATCACAGGAAGAGAAGGGCAAGATGATGAATTTTTTATGAGCCATCTTGCCCAGTGTTCATGGAGAAAGCTTTGCCTTTCCAGAAGAAGCTTTTGACTCCACTAGTGAGGGAGTTGGTAACCTGGTGCTATTGTTAGAGTAATTATAGTCAAAAGTTTTCATATCAGCACCTAAGTTAGCTCAGTAAGGTTATATATTTTGAAATCTTCATGCTTCTTCCTTCTAAAACATATGCTCTGCAAAATCAGGTAGGTGAAGGCCCATGAGTTAGTCATAAAACAGCTTTTATGTGGCTGAAAGTAATGACTTAGATGTCTATGCATGTATTAAGTTTTACAGGGACAAGTGTTATATATATTTAATAGAATTACTGACAAGACAGTTGTAAGGATTTCCTAATATAGGAATTCAATATGCTTCTGTTGAATATTATAATGAATATTTAGATATAAAATATTTATTAGAGTTAATAAAATAACTCTTACCCTCGAGTGGCATGACATTTTAGTGAGATACTTTTTACTAGATTCTTCAACACAATTTTTTTTCTTCACTACCACCTTTCTAGGCAAATGTTATTATTATTCTTTTTCTCCAGAGGGAAATACTAAAGTGCAGAGAAATTTTATAGTTCTTAGACTGAATGTGCCTAGGAGACTTATTGTCAGAGTGCTCCTCTTAAAATATTAGGTTGTTTTCAAGGCAAATAACCTTTACAAGTCACTAAATTCAGAATTTGACCCCTAATGTTAGCCTTACGAACAAACAGTGGCACTTTCCTACCTTTTATTTTGCCATCTAGGACAAGAAATGTTTGTTGTTTTATTGTTTATTGTGTGATATTTAGGAACATTTTCTACAGCTTCTAATTATTTAGAAAATCATTTGATTCCAAACTTCTGTGCTATAGAGATATAACCAAAATATTCTTGGCAATGCAAACTTCATACTGGTGTTCATTGGTTTGTGTTACTCTGTGTGGCTACAGGGACTTTAAAATTAGCACAAACATGCTAATTTTAGTACCAGCACTATCTTTAAGCTAGAAAAATGAACATGTATATTTTAGGAAAATTACTGTTAGAAAAATGTGTCACCAAATTTTACTACCAGAACCGTGAATGACAACAATGCTTTACCTTCATCAAATGAATTCAATTGTAGTAAACTAGAATGTAACGTAGTGTCTCCAAAAACACACATTTGCTATATACAGAAGAATCGAAGATCTGTAGGCATAAGATACTAGTATATAATCATGAGGGCAGACATCTGACAGTGTTCAAGAATACCCATAAATAGACAGCTATTTTTCATCTAAATTAATCTCAAAGGGCTCAGAACTCTCATTTTCATTAAAATATCTTTTTCTCATGCTTCATTTTTGATACCCATTGATTTGGAGGAAAATCCCAGATTGAGGCCTGGAGCTCAGTATAAGAAGCAGATTTTGCTTTAACAGATACTCAGAATTGAAGGAGAAGCGTATGGAAGAAGTCCCACAGCTGGCTCCTCTTATCATCACAGTCACAACGGTTTCACTCAAGTCAATCTGGATGCTGATCTGTCATAGTACCATGGACTTTCTTTGCACTCGGGGAGAAGGTTGCTATTGGCCACCAGAGTTTAAAAGTCATAATTATGCTTCCGTTCCAAACTTGCATCTAAACTGAGTTGTTTACTCAACATCTCTTTGGATGTCTGATAGAAATTTCAAATTTAATGCATCCAAAACAGAACTGCTGACTTTCTCCTCACATTTACTCTACTTATGATCTCCTCGGCCTTAGCTGAGCAACAGCATCCACTGATGGGTTGCTCAACCCAAAGCTGAAGTTATTCCATCTTCTCTCTTTCCTCACATCCTGCATGAGTTGTCTCAGGCTAGCCTAAGAAGACCCCATAGCAGAAATTTGTTTCTCCTGGTTCTGGAGGCTGAGATGAGGGTGCTGGTGTGGCCAGGTTCTGGTCAGAGCCCTCTTCCTGGCTTGTAAACACCCAGCTTCACATTGTGTCCTCACACGGGAGGAAGGGAGAACGAGAACAAGCTCCCCAGGGTCTCTTTTCACATGGGCACCAATTGTACCACAAGGGCCCCAAAGGCCATATGTCCAAATACCATCACAATGGGGGCTAGGGTTCAACATGAATTTTAGGAGGATACAATTCAGTCATCAGCACATCCCAAGTCTATTTTGTCAGAAAATTCTCTCAACTCTTTACAAATATATCTAGAATCTAAACTCCATATCAAGAATCTAATATCACACTGATGCCACTGTGGTTCAAGCCACTCCCAATCTCCCATCTTGCTTTGCCTTGTGCAATAATGTATCTTAATCTTCTAGGGCAGTGTATGCTCATAGTAGGTGATCAATAAATATTTGTTGGATGAGAAAAGAAGACAAGTTTGGATTCGATCTGTGACACTTGCAATTGGTAATTCCTAATATATCTCACCATTTTGATCCCTTTCTTTCACAGCCTTCCTCCCCATCCCTCTAGCGAACATTAATTGGTCATTACACACATGAATGCTATTTCACTACTACATATTTTATAAAATACAATATGGCAGAAGACTAAACTTAAAGATATTCCTACCCTCAAAGAGGGAGGTTAGAAACAGACAGAAAACAATCACACATTTACTACAGAATTCTGTGAAAATATTTAATTTCTACAAGGGTTCAGAGGCAAAAGACATCAGATAAGTTTGGAATTATGATTATAGAAGGTGTCCTTGTATAGAAAGGGATGTGAAAATTAAAGAATAATGTAAATAATATACATAAAACATTTAAAACATTATGTAATTGTTTTTATAACTCTATGTTACATACTATATCCATTTACTTTGTTCTGACATGGAGTGATTTCTTATGTTAAATGACTAATGTTGACCTACAAAATGGCTGACTAGGCCTTCTAACCAGGAAGAAAAGCTTGTCAACAGATTTCACATGCTGCTCAACTGACTTGCCACGAGAATAGGCGGTTAGAGGAAGTGGAAAGGTCTATATGATTTTCATTCACTAGTAAATCAGCCAAATCAAAACTCAGGGATATGATGTGGCAAGGAAAATAGAAACCTCAGGCATGTCAAGTTTTCCCTGGAGGGAACCAGTATAGTCAGGCAAGCACAAAAGCCACATAATCACCTTATTCATGACTTTGAGTTCATCTCCGCTGGTATCGATTGGCAAGCAGTTGCAAAGAGAAAATAGTAAATGTCACTCTTAGAGAAAAGCTTAAATCTATTATCTAGTTAATTGAAAGTCTTCAACACATACCAGGCTTCAAGAAACCCAGGAACAAAACCAGCTGAATTTATCACAGGTGGGTATAGTGGAAGGGAGTCAAAATCGTCCCCAAATACCTATGTTCCCTAACTTTTAACTTTTAAGTAGTACGTACTATATTCTGTAACTCTTGTTTGGTGTACATGTTTATAAACATATTTCATGTTTCATGGGTTTTGGTAATAGAAAAATTTAGAGCAAGAAGACATAATTAAAGAGGAGTTGCCCTTGCAGTCTTCATGAGACGGCAACCGTGAAGAGCTGCTTGATGAAACCTTGCAATCTATGACTAGTAATCATATACTGAAGTTTAGGATTTCTTGGGCTGTTAGCATGAATTTAAGTAGCTTGCCACATTTATAAATATAGTTACTCTGTTACCCACCAAAGCCAAGAGATTATTGTTCATCAAAGTAATAAAGTTAGAAGATAACTATAGTTTTGATAGAACAACTATGATACTTCTTGACTAGGGCACAGACTATTTGTTCATTCATTCAAAAAATATTTATTCAGTCCTTTCTGCAATAAATAACAACTTGATAAGTGAGTAAGAAGAAAATATGAGAAAATTTTAAGGATGTAGAATTAAAAGTTTTATGTCTAAAGCAGGGTATTTTAGTACTATGAACAGAAGGGTGTCATAATGGTGTAGTAAAGACCTTGAACGTGAACGAGGGAGAATTGATTAGGGCAGGAACTGGAAAAGACCATATTAGGGATAAGACAAGGAAGGGGAGGGAGGGTGAGACATGCAAACATGTATGTGCTATGAGACCCGTAAACACATAAATGGGCCATATTAACATATTAATCAGAAGAGAACAATGGAAAGAAAACAGTTCTTTTTTGAAAAGCAATTTTAAGAACAGAAGCCTGATTCCAAAGTATGTCAGAGAACATGGAGGCAGCAAATATAGGCTGCTTTTTTGAAAAGTGACAGTAAAAGAGAAAAAAAATAATAAAATAGTAGCTACAGAGAAGAGTTGGGTTGAGAGAACATTTCTAAAACATCAGAGAACTATACATTTTTGAAGGCATAGAGGTGAAATCTGGCAGGTAGATTTGAAGCTGCCTAAGAGCACAGAGATAAACTGAGAATGAATAAACTCTCAGTGTTTATCCATGGCAGAGTAGGATGCCCAGAGGAAGATGGCCAGGAAAAAGTCTCTGGGCTTTAGAGGAGAAGAAGGACTTGTTTACGGAGATGGATACAGGATAAAAAGTGAGAAGATGGTGTCACCCCAAGTCACTGTAACTGAATGTGCCAACAGAGGGTGACTCGATCTTACTAGTGATATAAACATATAATAATGCAAGTATCTGAGGCCGATAGTAACTTCCTTGACTTTTATTTAACATTTGTCATGACAACAAAAGCATGTATGCACACCTGTAATTAAAATAGATATCTCCTACCCCAGTTTGACTACCACTGAGTTTCCACCTCTGATTTTTACCAATATTTCTTCTCTTAGCTTTTTTTTTTTTTTTTTTTAAATTCTTTTTACTGTACTTTCACTGCCAGCAACATCAATCTACTGCATCTTGCTTACAGAACCTTGGAAGTACCTCTCCCTACTGTCTATTAGTCAGATTCCTTTGCTTCTAGGAAATAAACTGTCCGGTCTTTTTAGATAAAGATTACCAGAAATTAATGTAATTTGGTCCTTGCCTATGTTGTTATCTTTTCTATATTTTCCATTTGATTTTTACTTAGAGCAAAATGTATTTGAGAATTAATAATAGCACCTTCTTTTAGTTGCATGTGTGTTTATTTTCAAATATGAGTTACTTAAGCCAGTGGGCTCCAGAAAGAGGGTATACAACCAACTGGGTAAGCAAGATGGAATAGAAAAAGGAAGTATATTTTTTTTTTGGATTAAAGATGGCGGCTGAGTAACAGCTTCCCTGCAACTGGGCACGGGGAATCTAGGGAGACAAGACTCCAGACATCTCTGGCCGGTGGGATCTGTCTATGATCATCCCTTTGAGGATACAGGGAGCCAGCAAGGGACTTCTGGACCCCAGGAGGAGGACAAAAACAGTGGAAAACTGGCAAGTGGCTGCATGTGTTCGATCGACCTAATCACGCCGTCAACCGTGAGTACAAGCAGCACTGAGACTGCAAACTGGAAAGGCCTTACCTGTGAACTGTTTTGATGTTCTTGGACTTGGCACTCAGTTGAGCTGCCTTGGGGAGAGCTTGAGCAGACGTGTGGAGAACACTGGGCATTGTCTGGGGCCCCAAAATGAGCCACTGAGCTGGGCTAAATCAAAGCCATTGTGTGAAAAAACTGCTCCAGCAAGCCCTGCCCTCAGAATTCCAGAGCAAGGAACGGGCAGGACAAAGTAACCTAGTGACTGAGCAGCTTAAAGGCGGGGACTGAACTGCCTCACAGCCCTAATCCTTAGGGGCAGAGTGAGACAGTCTTGGCACACTGGAGCCTTGAGCTGTGGCCTTGGGTAGAGTGCCCCGACGTCACAGCTCATAGCAACCTCAAACTCCTGGGCTTGGCACCGCCCAGACCTCCATAAGAGGTATGCAGCAAATCCTGACCGGTGACCCGCACCCACCGGGGCTCCACATTCCCTGACCAGGAACTGTGGGAGCCACACAACC
>CAUYPK010114807.1:0-19032 GCA_963574355.1 Loris lydekkerianus
GCCACCTTCGGTGTATGTGGCTGGCTCTGTAACCACTGTGCTACAGGTGCCAAGCCCCTTATTTTTCTTGATCTTAACAGACTTGTCATGCTTTCACCTGGCTATGAGCACAAAGTTCTTGATTTCCTCAATTTTCCGAGGTGTAGCTACAAGTTGTGTAGGGGAAGGGTGTGGATTCTCAAGGCAAGCAGTGAGAAGGAAAAAAGAAGGAAAGGCAAAAAAAAAAAAAATTTTTTTTTTAAGAAAAAATAAAAGGATAACACAAGGGATTTTAGCATTGTGGAAATGTCTAAGTCAGGCATCCTTAAACTGCGGCCCACGGGCCACATGAAGCGGTGTGAATTGTATTTGTTCCCGTTTTATTTTTTACTTCAAAATAAGACATGTGCAGTGTGCATAGGAATTTGTTCATAGTTTTTTTTTAAACCATAGTCTGGCCTTCCAACTGTCTGAGGGACAGTGAACTGGCCCCTGTTTAAAAAGTTTGAGGACGCCTGGTCTAAGTGTTCTGTATCTTGACCAAATCTATGTAGGTGATAAAATTGTGTAGGATGAGTACACTCACATATATACACAAACACATACAAAAGAATACAAGGAAAACTGGGGACATCTAAATGAATGAGAGGATTGTATCAATGTCAGTATCCTGGTTGTGATAGTTACCATTGGAATAAACTGAGCAAAGCATAGAAGGGATTGTTAGCGCGCGGTGGTTCACGCCTGCGATCCTAGCACTCTGGGAGGACGAGGCTGGTAGATCCCCTGAGCTCAGGAGTTGGAGACCAGCCTGAGCCAGAGAGAGACTCCTGTCTCTAAAAATAGCCAGGCATTGTGGTGGGCGCCTGTAGTCCCAGCTACTTGGGAGACTGAGGCAAGAGAATCCCTTAAGCACAAGAGTTTGAGGTTGCTGTGAGCTGTGACTCCACGACACTCTATTAAGGGCAACATAGTAAAACTCTGTCAATAAATAAATAAATAAATAAATAAAAGCTATAGTCATACCCAAGAACCTAAGAACTAGGAAGGGAAGAAGGCTTACTTTTCACTCTCCTCCCTGAATAGTCTGAATTGTTCATTATGTTTATGTATTCATTGGAAAACTTTTTTTTTTTTTTTTTTTTTTAAGAAGGGATCACACAGAATTCTTTATTACAGACCTACAAAAAATGAAAGAATTATATATTATTCTCACTTGTTCTGGTTTCTTTTTTCGTTCTTTTTCTTTTTACAAAACTGCAGCAGGAAAGAAAGACGTTAGGAGGCAGATGTTCACATCAGGAGGGACCAAGGTGTTGTTGTGTGATCAGGAACGCTGTGGGCTAGCCCTGGGCTCTCCCCAAGCTTCCTGAAGAACTGAAACAAGCCCTGGAAGCAGACAAGAGCAAGTGGTTGGGAAGGCGCTGTCCCCAGGCCTGCAGCAGCACCGTTCCTCTGACAGCCACCCTGGCCATCAGCCGGCTCAAAAACACGTGTGGCTCCAGTGTTTGGATGCTGGTCTCCAAAGCATGGGCCACAGGGGCCAGACAGAGGGAGGTGGCAGAAAGGGCCAGCACAGAAGGGCTGTGATTTCTATGGGGATCCCTCCCTGGGACCATGGGAGTCTCAGGCAGTCAGGACTCTTCCCTGCTTGTCAGCCAATCAGCTTCTTCAGGAAGGCTTCCAGCTGGTCCTCATCCTGATGCCCACAAACTTGTCCACCACATCCCCATTCTTATGGCTAGCGCGGTGGGTACTGCTGACACTGTGCATGGAAATCCACAACCAGTGGAGTATCACTGTTGACAACTCGGTCTTGAAAGTCAGGTCCATCTTTGCTGTTAAAGGTTGTTAAATGGACCTTGGTGGTACCTATTGTCTGGGCTGGGCTGGGTATTCCTGTCAGGCCACCAAGACTGCACTGTGAGGTCTGCAGGGCCCCAGAGGTGAGGGGTGGCCGCCCACCCTGAGGGAGCTTCCTACAGATGACAGAGGCCAGAAACCTCCTCAGGAGAAGTTGCTGAGCCATCTCCCTGCAGTGCGAGCGGAAAGATATGCAGCCCAGCCCTCCACACCTGTCCTGGAAAACATTTTAATCAGAAAAATAAGGAAGAAAAAATTAGGAGTTCTGGGGCAGTTCCCATAGCAGGGTGCTGGCCACATACATTGAGGCTGGCCTGGGCTAGCTAAAAGAACAATGACAACTGCAACAACAACAACAACAACAAAAATAGCCCGGCATTGTGGCGGGTGCCTATAGTCCCAGCTACTTGGGAGGCTGAGGCAAGAGAATTGCTTAAGCCCAAGAGTTTGAGGTTGCTGTGAGCTGTGACACTACGGCACTCTACCCAGGGTGACATTTGAACCCACATCTTTTGATGCTGTCCAAGTGCCCAGTTTGCATTCTCCTTGTTTGGGAGAAAGACCCTAGCATATAAGGTTCTACCTGTTGCTTGCATTGGCAAGCAGGAAATTTACTCTTTCCCCCCAAAAAATTCACGGGAAAGTATGTTCTATTCTAATTTTTCCTTATGCTGAAACATGTCATAACATTCTGCCCCTACCAACGCACTCCTAGCCTGTCCTGGATCCCAGTCAATACTCAGGTCACCTGAAGTCCAAATCATTCAATCTGTAAAAAAAAAACCAACTATCCTGGAAAAAAAAATACTAACCTGGACTGGGCGAGGTGGCTCACACCTGTAATCCCAGCACTCTGGGAGGCTGAGGTGGGTGGACTGCTTGAGCTCAGGAGTTCCAGACCAGCCTGAGCAAGAGTGAGACCCTGTCTCCAAAAATAGCTGGGCATTGTGGCAGGTAGGTGCCTGTAGTCCCAGTTACTCGGGAGGCTAAGGCAAAAGAATCGCTTGAGCCCAAGAGTTTGAGGATGCTGTGAGCTCTCTACAGAGAGTGACAAAGTAAGAATCTGTCTCAGAAAAAATAAATAAATAAATAAATAAATAAATAAATAAATAAATACAAGAAATAAAATAGCCAGGCATGGTGGTAGGCACCTGTATTCCCAGATACCCAGGAGACTGAGGCAAGAGAACCACTTGAGTCCAAGGTTTGAGGTTGCTGTGAGCTATGATGCCAGAGCACTCTACCCAGGGTGACCAAGTGAGACTCTGTCTCCAAAAAAATAAGCAAAAAACACTAATCATTATCTAGAAAGAAAGAAAAAGATGGAAAGAGGAAGGAAGAAAGGAGGAAGAAAGGCACAAAGATCAGGAAAGAATGAAAGAAAACCAAACCAGTTTTGCTCACAGGATGACTGTTGCTAATTCCCCGTTGCCTTTATGCAGGCCCTCTCTCCTAGGATTTGGTTTAGGTTTTTCCAGCCCTGCTCATTCATCTTTTTGCTTCTGAACTGCTACTGTCAGGGAAGAGGGCTTTGTGGGCCTTATCCCCCACCCTCAAGATAAATTTTAGCTATTGATTCTGTCCTTTCCAACTTCCCTATGTGTCCATCTGTCTAAGGCCCAGTTTTGACCACATCAGGGAATTCAGAGCCAGGCCTAACAAGCCTGTATCCTAGCTACCTCGGAGAAAGGGAAGAGACCTTGGAGAGCAATGAGCTACATTAGACTGGAAGAAATGTTGTGTGAGGGAGCAGGCTGACAAGAGCAAAGGCCACAGCTGCTTTCACACCTCAGCTGGAGAACTTTCCCTGGAAAAAGAGCCTTATTAGAATAGCCTTCAGTTAAGATGAGAGAGAGAAAAAGATAGAGAGGCATTAAATAAAGGAAACAAATATTTTGTATGCCAGGTATGATGTATTATGGTTGGTTGTTTCAAGTCATTTAATCTTCATAATAATTTTTTTTTTTTTTTGAGACAGATTCTCACTCTGTCACCCAAGGTAGAGTGCTATGGCATCATAGCTCACAGCAACCTCAAACTCTTGGGCTCGAGGCTGACTCTTGCCTCAGGGTCAGAGTAGCTAGGATTTCAGGCACCTGTGCCACACCACCAAACGAGTTTTTCTATTTTTGGTAGAGATGAGGTCTCACTCTTGCTCAGACTGGTTTGGATCTCCTGAGCTCAAGCAATCTGCTTGCCTCAGCTTCCTGGAATACTGGGATTACAGCTGTGAGCCACTGCCTAGCCTTCTTCATAATAATTTTGAGGGTAGGAATTATTAAAACAAATAGCATACTGAAAAAGAGGCCCAGAGAGACCTTCCGAGAGGATAAATGATTAAGCCAGGATGTAGTCTCATAGCTGCCCCAAGGACTGTTTTTTTCCAGGGTACCCTGCTGTTAATGATTCTACCAAAGCATCTTCAGGGGTCAGTAATCAAATACAATCAGTACTGGGTTCAAGGCAAGGGAGCAGTTAAAAGGGCGAGTCTGGCGTTAAGACCAAACTGGGTTTAGGTTTTCAACTTTTGGTGGGCTTCAGGTCACCTGTGGAGACTTTTCAATACATTCCAGTGCCACACCGTGGGAAGTCCTGTACTGATAACTTTAGGTGGAGCCTGGAAATCTTCATTTTCTTATGCTTAACTATGGATGAAAACCACAGCCTTTTTTTGATTTTTTTGCAGTTTTTGGCTGGGGCTGGGTTTGAACCCACCACCTCTGGTATATGGGGCTGGTGCCTTACTCCTTTGAGCCACAGGTGCCGCCCAAAAACCAGTGTTCTTACTTTGAATCCTGGCTCTACGGCCTGCTATGTGGGTGACCTTAGGCAAGTTATTTAACCTCTCTGAGACTCAGTTTCTTCATGTATACAAGTAGAGTAATCATATCTACCTAAAGGGCTACTGTAAAGATAGAAAGATATCAATATGCAAAAAAATCCTTATTAACCCAGTCCTTGGCATGTAGTAAGCATTCCAAACATGATAGTTATTTTTGTTAGCATTATTATCTAACAATAGAATATTCTTGGGTAAAGTTGGCAATGGGAATGGTTTATTATGGGAATCCTGACCCATTGTAGGCTGCCAAATGTTCCTTACACCAGATGGCAGGTAGAAGAGTAATATTTTCAAACTAAATTCCCTTCTCAGATTCTTTCCATTGAATTACTGATTTTAAGAGATGATAATAGTGGCCAGTGTGGTAGGTCATGCCCGTAATCCTAGCACTCTGGGAGGTGAAGGTGGGAGGATTCCTGGAGCTCAGGAGTTCGAGACCAGCCTGAGCAAGAGCAAAATTCCATCCCTACTAAATCTAGAAAAAATTAGGATTTAGGCATGGTGTTGGGTACCTGTAGTCTCAGATGCTCAGGAGGCTTGAGCCCAGGAATTTGAGGTTGCTGTGAGCTAAGGTGATGTCATGGCACTCTAGCCTGGGCAACAGAGTGAGACTCTGTCTCATAAAGAAAAAGAAAAAAATAGATGGTAATAGTACTTTGGCCTTAGGGAAATGTTAGAGTAAAAGTAAATTAATTCCTTCTTCATTTTTTGAGTATTACTGAGTGCCAGTAATTCTAGATGCAGGCATAAAGGGAAGTGGGGGAGGTACACAGTGGGTACACCAATTCAGTCTATAACTAAATAAGATCTATCGGCTCGGCTCTTGTTGCTCAGTGCCTAGCTTAGTAGTTAGGGCCCTGGCCACATGTACTGGGGCTGGTGTGTTCAAACCCAGCCAGGACCTCCTAAAAAACAATGACATTAATAATAACAACAACAACAATAAAATAGCTGGGCGACTTGGGAGGCTAAAGCAAGAGAATCACTTAAGCCCAAGAGTTCGAGGTTGCTGTGAGCTGTGATGCCATAGCATTCTATCGAGGGCAATGTAATGAGACTCTGTCTCAAAAAATCCCCCAAATCCCAAAACCAAAATCTGGAGACCATCTCAGATGAATGAAAGCATAAAAAGAAATGAGTGAAACAAACTTTAATAATGTATTTTATTAAAATACTATTGCAATATGTAATCAACATGAAAATTATCAATGAGATTATTTTATAATATTTTTTCACACTAAGTCTTTATGCTACAGTTTGTGTTTAGAGTTACAGCACATCTGAAATTGAACCAGGTACATTACAGATGTTCAATACCCACACAGAGCTGGTGGCTCTAGTATTAGGAAGCACACCCTGGAGGGTAATGACAACAAAGCTGTAAAAAGACACCAATCTGGATTATTTCCTTTCCTTCCCTGGTCTTAGTCTTTTAAAGACTCAAAAATCAAGCTATGAAAAAAATCATCTTTCAAATTCATCTTACTCACCTTGAAATGTCCTTTCTTCCAATCACTTACTTGGTTCTTAAGTTGACACAAAGACCTTGGCCTCTGCGTGAGTCTGGAGGTGGGATGTAGATTTTCTCTTTTTGTCTTTGACTTCTAAATCTTAGCATAATAGAAACCACTTATGATATCACTGGCTAGGCTAAGTGATTTACATATATTACTTAATTTTCATAATGATCCTATGAAGTAGGTGCTATTGTTATGCTGTTCTTACTGGAGAGACAGAGGTTGGGAGAAGTTAAGGATCTAGTCCGAAGTCACACAGCAAGAAAATGGCAGAACTTGATCTAGCTTAGTTTGAAGCTAGTGCCTGTCTATATTACTGAGCCTGTATGCCACTTGTTATCAACAGCAAATTGTGTAGTCAGGATTGATTGCACTTCTATCTCAAAGTTGATCCATTCGTGCACTCTCTGAAGTTCTGGGTCTCTCACTTAAAAAAAGGAATAATAGTAGTCACCTTGCATGGCAATTTTGAATATTAACTGAGTAGTTCAGTCCTTTCACTAGGGTCTCTTGCTGCAATTACCATAAATTGTGGTAGCTCTTTAGCAACAATCTTGGAAGGTATAAGCCCAGTGCTTGGCACAAAAGTCCAGGAAGTTAGATGATGTGGACTGAGAGCAGGAGCCCTGCACACGTTGCTGTGGTAGCTGTGGTAGAGAGTGCAGCGAGTCTGGGAGCTCCCGCTCCAGGCCTGGCTGTTCTTTGGAAGTCCTGAGAAATCTTGGCTTTAAGCTAAGGGCACAGAAGCAGACGGAATGTGAATTCCTTCCCACACCTGACTTTTCTGCTCTGCCCAGCATAGGACCGTGTCACCCTCTGGGACAAACACTGTTTAAAGGTCCCAGTGCATCAGCTTTGTGACTTCCATTGCATGTGGCTTGCTTCCACAGTGGGCGGAAAACTCAGGGGTGGCTTTATTATAAAAGAGTATCGAGCAATAACCGCAGGGTTGAGGCTTCAGACAGAAGTCACTATGGTGACAAAAGCAGAACGAAAGAGTGCTGGCTCTGAGAGCCCTCCAAGGTCTCTTGCCTTTCATTCCAGAACTCTGTTGGGCTTCCTGCACTGCAAGCTCGCTGAGTTAAGTGCCTTAAGGTCAGGGGAACAAAGAAAGGATAAATATATTGGCTTCATCTGTTCCCTTCTTCATCAGTATCCACAGGCTTGGATGGAGGGGGCTGAGTATGGAAGAAATCCAGCTTTCAATATAGGAGCCAACTCACACAAAAGAGCGTTGCCTGTGAAGGTTCTGGGGGGTGGGTGGGCTGGGGTTAAGGGTCAGAGTGGGAAGAGAAAAGCGTCCTAGGAATCATTTAGTCTTTGACAGACTTTTCAGGGACTTCTTTCCTTCACCCAGGAAACATACCAGACCAGAAAATGAGGTGTTGTAACTCAAAGTACAGCAGCAATTGCAGCCTGCTAGATAGGGCCGCTGGCTTTTCAGTCTCCCATGTTCCCTCCAACCCGTGAGATCCCAGGTGACCCAGTCTGGAGAACCCATGTTTGGGTTCTCCTATTACAAGGCAACCCAAGCCCTTTTTACTTACTTATGTGTCTATTAGCTAAAGTAAAAGTTTAAGGCTCGGTACCTGTAGCTCAGCAGCTAGGGCGCCAGCCACATACAGCAGAGTTGGTGGGTTCAAACCCAGCCCAGGCTTGCCAAAGGACGACAACTACAACCAAAATAATAATAACAATAATAATAATAATAATAGCTGGGCGTTGTGGTGGGCGCCTGTAGTCCCAGCTACTTGGGAAGCTGAGGCAAGAGAATTGCTTAAGCCCAAGAGTTTGAGGTTGTTGTGAGCTGTGACATCACAGCACTCTATTGAGGGCAACATAGTGAAACTCTGTCTCAAAAAAAAAAAAAAAGAAAAAAAAATATATATGTACATGTGAATATTTAAACATCCTCCCTCCCAAAATGCATATTCATTGTAGAAAATTTGAAAAATTAGAATAAAATTGAGACATGTAGATGGACAAAAAGTAAAAAAAAAAAACCACAATGATAATGACTTCCTAAGAAGTGTGTGGTGTTTTTAAACAAAACACAAATAAGTAAAAGAATAGAAATTTGTTATATAAATGAATCAAAGTAAGAACTCAATATTTAGGGCGGTGCCTGTGTCTCAGTGAGTAGGGCGCTGGCCCCATATGCCAAGGGTGGCGGGTTCAAACCTGGCCCCTGCCAAATTGCAACCAAAAAATAGCTGGGCGTTGTGGTAGGTGCCTTAGTGCCAGCTACTTGGGAGGCTGAGGCAAGAGAATCACCTAAGCCCAAGAGCTGGAAGTTGCTGTGAGCTGTGATGTCACAGCACTCTACCGAGGGCAACAAAATGAAACTCTGTCTCAAAAAAAAAAAAAAAAAAAAAGAACTGAATATTTAGGTGTCAGCCACCTAATAATATATTTTGTGTTACACACTAAAGTAAGCAAAGGAACAAGTGGGGTAACACTAGATAGCTGTCTGGGAGGGAATGGCTCTGAAGTGAACCCTTAGACCAGTGCTTGAGCCCAGATCCTGAGTGCTTGGCTCAGAAGTTACTCCGGGTGAACAAAATGACCTTCACTCTCCTACCCAGGCCTCCAGACCCTTGAAAAGGATAATATGAAAAGTTACTGCCGGCAGCACCTCTGGTTCAGTGAGTAGGGCGCCAACCCCATATGCTGAGGGTGGTGAGTTTGAACCTGGCCTCACCCAAACTGCAACAAAAAAATAGCCAGGCATTGTGGTGGGCGCCTGTAGTCCCAGCTACTCGGGAGGTTGAGGCAAGAGAATTGCCTAAGCCCAGGAGCTGGAGGTTGCTGTAAGCTGTGACACTATGGCACTCTACTGAGGACAACAAAGTGAGACTCTGTCTCTAAAAAAAGACCTTATATACATGGTCTAATTTAATGTTAACTTCACAGCCACCATTTGCTGTGGTAGAATGATTATTATTCTTCCCATATTACAGATTAGGAAATCAAGACAGACAAAAACTGTGATGACACAGAAACAATTCTATTTTTTTCCCATAGGTACCTGTCCTATGAATAGGGAATGCTATCAAAATGATCTTGAGTCTTGGCGCCCATAGCACAGTGCTTAGGGCACTGGCCACATGCACTAAGGGTGGCAGGTTCGAACCTGGCCCAGGCCTGCCAAAACAACAAAGACAACTGCAATAAAAAATAGCCGGGCGTTGTGGCCGGTGCCTGTAGTCTTAGCTACTTGGGAGGCTAAGGCAAGAGAATCACTTAAGCCCCAGAGTTTGAGGTTGCTGTGAGCTGTGATGCCAGAGTACTCTACTGAGAACGACATAGTGAGAATCCGACTCAAAAAAAAAAAAAAAAGATCTTGAGTTTATATTCCATTTTTTAGATAAGGTCTCACTGTATTGCCCAGGCTGGGAGTGCAGTGGCTGTGTGATACCACTACTGATCAGCACCGGAGTTTTGACTGGCTTTGTTTCTGATGTGCATCAGTTCACCCCACCTTAGGAAAGCTGCTGGTCCCTTGCTCCTAGAAGGTCACCAGACTGATGCCAAATTTAGTGCATCACTAAATTGAGAACTTCCGGGCTCAAGCCATCCTCCTGCATCAGCCTTCCAAGTAGCTGGAAATACTGGTACGTTACACAGTGCCTGGCTGTAGTTTATTTATTTATTTATTATATTTTGAGACAGAGTCTCAGTTTGTTGCCCTCGGTAGAGTACCGTGGCGTTACAGCTCACAGCAACTTCAAACTCTTGGGCTTAAGCTATTCTCTTGCCTCAGCCTCCCAAGTAGCTAGGACTACAGGCACCTGCCACTGCACCCAGCTATTTTTAGAGATGGAGGTCTCACTCTTGCTCAGGCTGGTCTCAAACTCTTGACCTCAAGCAATACACCCACCACTGAGCCTGGCCTCCTAGCTAACACCTTGACTGCAGCCTGATAAAAGACCCTGAAACACAGGACCCAATTAAATCATTCCAGGATTTCTGACCCACAAACACTAGAACAAATTTATGGGTTGTTAAGACACGAAGATACTAGCAGTAGCTTACACAAATACAAATTTACCTATAGAAAAGTACACATAGGCTAGGTGCCTGTGGCTCAAGCAGCTAAGGTACTGGCCACGTACACCTGAGCTGGCGGGTTTGAATCCAGCCTGGGCCCACCAAACAACGACGGCTACAACCAAAAAATAGCCAGGCGTTGTGGCAGAAGCCTATAGTCCCAGCTACTTGGGAGGCAGAGGCAGGAGAATCGCTTGAGCCTAGAAGTTGGAGGTTGCTGTGAGCTGTGATGCCATGGCACTCTACCCAGGGTGACAGCTTGAGGCTCTGTCTCAAAAAAAAAAAAAAAAAAAAAGGAAAAGAAAAGTACACATAAGTGCACAGCTTGTTCAGTTTTAAAAAGCTATACATACCTGTGTAAATAGTCCCCAGATCAAGAACAGAAATTATCAGAGTCCCAGAAAGCACTATTCATATTCTCTTTTAGTCATTAGTTATACTGCTCTCCCATCCCTGCCAAGAGTAGCCCCTTTCCTGACTTCAAAAAGCATACATTTGTCTTGCTTATATTTGTACTATACATAAATGAGATCACACAATACATACAAAATAGCTTTTTAGCAGATTCTCAGAAAGATTCCTTGATAAACTGACAACCACTGACACACATACACAGGTAATGATAGATATATTTGTCAGTAGTTATCCATCATAGTTTTGGTCTTGGAGCAGGTGATCAGATTGTAGAAAAGAAATATTAGTTACCTAGACAAGAGGAACAATTTATTTAACTTCCATGGTTTGACAGCCATGTTCCTCATGTTATCATGTAAACTTGATCATGTTATCAATTTAAACTTGATTTCCTGGCCAGGCATGGTGGCTCACATCTGTAATCCCAACACTTGGGAGGGCCAGGAGGGTGTATTGCTTGAGCTCAAGAGTTTGAGACCAGCCTGAGCAAATGCAAGACCCTGTCTCTAAAAAATAGCTGGGCGTTGTGGCGGGTGCCTGCAGTCCCAGCTACTTGGGAGGCTTGAGGTTGCTGTGAGCAAAGACGCCATGGCACTGAACTGAAGGTGACCAAGTGAGACTCTGTCTCAACAAAAACAAAAAATAAAAAAAACTTGATTTTCTGATAGACCATGCCCAGAGAATATAACCACTAAGCCATATTTAGCCCAATTTTTTCTCTCTATGGACCAGCTTTTACTTAGTCTCTTACAAATTTAGTTACGTTGAATTAGTACCCCTTAGGTATGATCAATCCCAGATGCAATAAGCCTGAGTTTCTGGACCTATGATCAACAATTATTGATATATATATGTTTTTTTTTTTTTTTTTTTTTTTTTTGTAGAAGACAGAGTCTCACTTATTGCCCTTGGTAGAGTGCTGTGGTGTCATATCTCATAGCAACCTCTAACTCCTGGGCTTAGGCGATTCTCTTGCCTCAGCCTCCAAAGTAGCTGGGACTACAGGTGTCCATCACAAGGCCTGGCTATTTTTTTTTGTTGTTGCAATTTGGCAGAGGCCAGGTTTGAACCCACCACCCTCAGTATATGGGGCCAGTGCCCCACCCACTGAGCCATAGGCGTTGCCCAATTATTGACCTATATTTAACTATGATTGAAGCCTGGAGCGTAGTGGCTCATGCCTATCATCCTAGCACTCTGGGAGGCCAAGACGAGATGATCCCTTGGGCTCAGAAGTTCAAGAACAGCCCAAGCAAGAGTGAAACCCCCATCTCCACTAAAAATACAAAAATTGTCCAATCTTTCTGGTGGGTACTGATAGTCCCATCTACTCTGGAGGCTGAGGCAGGAGGATCACTTGAACCCAGGAGTTTGAGGTTGCTGGGAGCTAGGCTGATACCAGGCACTGTACCCTGGACAACATAGTGAGACTTTGTCTCAAAAAAATAAAAACAAAAACAAAACCCCTCAAAATTGGTTCCGCACCCATAGCACAGTGGTTATGGCAACAGCCACATACACCAAGGCTGGCGGGTTCAAACCTGGTCCAGGCCAGCTAAACAATGACAACTGCAACAAAAAATAGCCAGGTGTTGTGGTGGGCACCTGTAGTCCCAGCTACTTGGTAGGCTGAGGCATGAGAATCACTTAACCCCAAGAGTTGGAGGTTGCTGTAAGCTGTGATGTCATGGCATTCTACTGAGGGCAACATAGTGAGACTCTGTCTCAAAAAAAAAAAAAAACAAAATTAACCCCCCCAAAATAACTGAGCCAAAGATGGTACACTCCCTATGTACTACTGTACATAGAGAGTCAGTAGAAGCTCAAGTGGCAGGTTGAAAATCGTGGTTTATGAAGGTAAGTTGGTATTCCACGAAGTGCTATAAATCTGAAATATACATTTTTCACTGCAGTATCCTGCAATAAATGACTGCAACGGGTACTGGTAATCCCACTGCAGGATCAAGTGTAGTTTTCTCTCTGAGGGGGATAATATAATGTGGGACCTCAGGGTCTAGGAATTTCATGGCCCATATGTTGTGTTGATTATGGTGATCTATGGGCAAAGTGTCATGGTGAAAACCCTGCTAATGGCAGGCATCTATCCTGCAAGAGATAACTTTATTGAATGAATGAATTAGCAAAACAGTCATGAACTTGGGAGGACCTGGCTTAGATAGGATCTGCTGCTAGTTAGCTATGTGTCTATAAAAATCATTTTTTTTTTTTTTTTTTTTCAGTTTGGCTGGGGCCTGGTTGGAACCCACCACCCTTAGTGTATGGGGCTGGCGCCCCACTCACTGAGCCACAGGTGCCTACAAAATCTTTTTTTTTTTTTTTTTTTTTTTGAGACACAGTCTTACTATGTCACCCTCCGTGGAGTGTTGTAGCATCACAGCTTATAGTAACCTCATATTCCTGAGATTAAGCGATTCTTCTTGCCTCAGCCTCCTAAGTAGCTGGGACTACAGGCACCTGCCACAACACCTGGCTATGTTTTTTGTTGCAGTTGTCATTGTTTAGCGGGCCTGGGCGGGGTTCGAACCTACTAGCCCTGGTATATGTGGGCCAGGGACCTAACCACTGACCTAAGGGCGTCAAGCCTCAATAAAAATCTTTAACCTAGCTTAGGCTCAGTTTCCTCATCTGTAAAAGAGGGAGAAGACTGAATCTACAGGATTTTAAATGGCAGCTTATGGGAAAATCTCTGGTAGAAGGTGAACACAAAGTATATTCATTTCTTTCTGTTCTTCTTAACTAGGATTTCCAATTGGCCTTTCCCCAAGAGCTACCTGGCTTAAACTAGATAGAGCATACAGTGATATTTCCTTATTGCCATTTGCAGTTTTTTTCATGAAAAACTGGAATTCTGACTATGCAACTTATCATTTGAGTGACCTTGGACATCCTCTTCATTTTTTTTTTTTTGCAGTTTTTTGGCCGGGGCTTGGTTTGAACCCGCCATCTCCGGCATATGGGGCTGGCGCCCTACTCCTTTGAGCCACAGGCACCACCCTGGACATCCTCTTCATGCCTCAAAATTTTAATATATAAAGTGATATAAAATATGAGTATAGGCAGTGTTCAGTGGATAGGACGCCAGCCACATACACCAAGGCACCAAGGCTGATGAGTTTGAACCCAGCCTGGCCAGCTAAAAAAACAACAGTGACAATTGCAAAAAAAAAAAAGCTGGGCATTGTGGCAGGTACCTGTAAGTACCAGCTGCTTGGGAGACTGAGGCAGGAGAATCACTTAAGCCTAAGAGTTTGAGGTTGCTGTGAGCTGGGACACCACAGCACTTTACCAGGGAGATAGCTTGAGACTCTCTCAAAAAATAAATAAATAGGGTGGTGCCTGTGGCTCAGTGAGTAGGGTGCTGGCCCCATATACCGAGGGTGGCAGGTTCAAACCCGGCCCTGGCTGAACTGCAAAAAAAAAAAAAAACAAAAAAGCCTGACGTTGTGGAGGGCACCTGTAATCCCAGCTACTAGGGAGGTTGAGGCAAGAGAATCACCTAAGCACAGGAACTGGAGGTTGCTGTGAGCTGTGATGCCACAGCACTCTACCAAGGGTGATAAAGTGAGACTCTGTCTCTACCAAAAAAAAAAATAATAATTTTAAAAAATTAATTAAAAAATAAAAAAGATAAAATGAGTATAATAGTAGTATCCATCTTATTAAGAATTAAATGAGATGACATACCATTGTGTTTGTACTAGTGTCTGGTACATAATACTGAAAAAATTGCTAACTGTAATTATTTTGAAACATTTTTTGGTGGGTATGGAGATGGGGTTTCACTATGCTGCCAATGGTCCTCTCAAATTCCTGGCCTCCAGCTATCGTCTTGCCTCACACTTGCAAAGTATTGGGATTATAGGTGTGAGCCATTATGTCTGCACTTTTTTAAAAACTTAAATTAGAATTTTATTTTTACTCCTCTTAATGCTAGCATCTTTTCTCCCCACTCTCCTGTAGGCATTCTCTGTACCTATCATTTCTTCCAGAGGAAAGGCTGACTCTGAGGTGCCATTTGAGAGAAATGAGTTCAACAAATTCTTCTAGAGATAACAAAGCAGGACATTTGAAGTGGGAGTTGAGAAGGAGAGGCATCCAGTCGCTGAAAAGATAGATCTTCAGTGTGGTAACATAGGAGAGGACAGAAAAGAAAAAGGCTTAAGAGCGAACCAGATGTGTCTATTTTCTAGAGGATTTGGAGAAGAAGCAGTGTTCACAAAGCAGTCAGTAATGTCTCAGGACCTCTCTCTGGAACATTCTTCAGCTTAATCCAGTGTGGACAGTCTCTCTCCTCTTTCATTCGCCTTTTTTTTTTTGAGATAAGTAGGTGCTTCGTTCCTAGAAAGTGGAGAGAAGTCAAGGAAAACACTGCTTGTGCGGAGGACGGAGTGATTGCCATGAGGTTATGGACATCATAATCCCCAGCATCTAGTACAGTGATTAGCATAGCAAGCATCTAGTAGTGACTAGCACAGCAGGCATTCAATAAGTGTGTGCAGGATTATATTTCAAACTTCAGTTGTCTTTCCCAAAGGAGATTGTCGTGCCCACACGCGGCTACAAGAAGGTTTGTGCTTAGAAATAACATTTATTATAGGGATCTCTACGCAGGGATTCTTGGGAAGTCGTTCCCCTCTCATTACCTTGTCACTCCTCCCCTTGGTCGCCTTTGAAAGAACTGGTCTGCCACGTGATTCCCTCCTTTCTCCCGCCTTCGAAGACCTGGTTGATAACGGGCAGGAGCGTAGACCAATCACAGAACGTTATTTTCTCTTCCAACTAATAGAAAGAGGCAGCAAGTATGTGGCTCCTCTTTTGTGACTTCCCCCGCCCCCTTTGAGCCCGCCCTCCAGCTCCTCCTGTTAGAGTAGACATTTGACAACTCATCTGGCCAATGAGAAGTTTCTACTCTCCGTGGACGGGACTAACTGACCAGTTGATAGACGTCCGCTCCTGGCCAATGGAGGATCACAAGTGCGGGAGGGGTATAGAACGGAACCAACGGCGCGGTGCCAATAACGAGCATCAGGGAAAGGGCGGAACAAAAGTGTCCGCCGGAGGGGGGGAAGGCTTGGGGAACCAAGCAGCACCGCCGCCGCCGCTGCAGCCGGAGTTGGAGGAGGGAGAAGCCAAGAAGAAAATGGCGGCTGTAGCTGCAGAGGCGGCAGCGACTGCGGCGTCCCCCGGGGAGGGGGGCGCCGGCGAGGCCGAGCCGGAGATGGAGCCCATCCCCGGCAGTGAGGCTGGTACTGACCCCCTCCCGGTCACGGCCACTGAAGCGTCTGTGCCGGATGGCGATGCCGACGGACAGCAGTCTGCTCCTCAGGCCGATGAGCCGCCGCTCCCGCCGCCGCCAGGGGAGCTCGCCGGCACCCCAGAGGCGGCTGGGCCGGAGCTGGAGGGTGAAGAGAAGCTGCCCGTTCGGGTGGCGGAGTCGATGGCAGCTGCGCCTCAGGAAGGGCCCAAACTTCCACCTTCTCCTGCACCGCTGCTGGAGCAGTCCCCGGCTCCGGAGGAACGCGAGGAGACGCCGCTGTCTCACCCCACAGCACTGGCGCTCGTGCCGCCGGCGGGCGGGGACTCGACGGTGTCGCAATTGATTCCGGGCTCCGAGGTGCGAGTCACGCTGGACCACATCATTGAGGACGCGCTTGTCGTGTCGTTCCGCCTCGGGGAGAAGCTCTTCTCCGGGGTCCTCATGGATCTGTCCAAAAGGTACCGCGCCCGTCCTAGCCCTCTTAGCTCGGTCGCAAGGAAGGGAGCGAGCCTGACTGGCCCGTTCACCGTCGGCTCTTGGTTCTCCAGGGTCCCGCCGCCTGCACCGCCCTCTGGTCCTGCACGGCGCGTGGCGCGTGCTCCGAGTGGGGCAGGCGCGCAAGGCCGAGAGAGGGCGGTCCCTGCCCCAGGTGGGCGCCTCAGGGGGCAGGTGTGCTACCGGGTGGAAGGACGCGGGTGCAGATGGGTTCGTCATTCTCATCCCCCCACGTCTGGCTTCTTTCTGCAACCTGGCCCCGGCTTACCCATAGTGGGTTGGGTGGGTTAATGCTAAATGCAGTTGGATGTTTGCAGAGAATGGGGTGCTGAGTGGAGTAGATGGCTTGTGAGGCACTTGTCTGTCCTCAAATTAACCTTTAACTTTTGCAGGGTTTAGCAGGGTTGAGAATGGGGTGTGTACATTAGGGTTTCCGAAAGGTTAGCTGACACCCGTTACTGGGGGACAAGCATTTGTAAAAATGCATCTTTTACAGTTATTCTTACTATTATAAGTAATTTCCCTTAGAATAAGGGGAAAGGGGAATATAGAACTGTTCGATAGGAAAGCAAGTTTTGCTTATTTTTTTATTTTTAGAGACAGAATGTCATTTTTGTCGCCCTCGGTAGAGTGATGTGGCGACGCAGCTCACAGCAACCTCCAGCTCTTGGGCTTAGCCGATTCTCTTGCCTCAGCCTCCCAAGTATCTGGGACTACAAGGCGCCCGCCACAACACTCGGCTATTTTTTTGTTGCAGTTTGGGGGGCTGCGTTCTAACCTCGGTATATGGGGCCGGCGCCTTACTCACTGAGCCATAGGCGCTGCCCCACATTTTGCTTATTTTAATGGTAGGTTTAAGGCAGGAAGTTTAAAGAAGAGATTGGAGATGTATCTTTTTTTTAAAGTTTTAAAGTCAAGGTGGTGTAGCATAAAAGCGTAAAAATTCCCAGTGGAGTCTGTGGCTCAAAGGGGTAGGGCACCGGCCCCATCTGCCGGGGGTGGCGGTTCAAACCCAGCCCTGGCCAGAAACTAGAAAAAACATAAAAATAATAATAAGAAAGTGTTCAAATTTCAATTTATGTATTAAGGACAAGAAGGTTGAGTTCATATACAAATCTCTGTTAACCACCACATTTTCCTTTTTTTTGACTTAAACTGTTTATGAATATTGCTTTAAACAGGTAAAGGAGACAATCTAGTCTATTTAAGTTAACCTTTCTATTCTCTTCTTTTGCAGATATGAAGTGCAGAGACTCCCATTCATGGCTCTCCATTCTGTTTCCTTCAACAGCACACACTCTGATGGTATCTCACCAATTTGGAAATGGCTTATTAGGGTTTTATTTTTAACTCTCTGCCTTGCCCTCCCATCAAGAGCAGGAATCCTTTCCCATTTGGGGGGAAAAAACCATTTACATTCATGTCGAAGTCTGATGTTTGGTGGCAAAAGATGACAGCTTTTACAGTACTCTATACATTGTTTAATTTCAAGGTTTTTTTTTTTTTTTTTGTTTGTTTGTTTGTGTTTTTTGAGACAGAGCCTCAAGCTCTCGCCCTGGGTAGAGAGCTGTGGCATCACAGCTCACAGCAACCCCCAACTCTTGGGCTCAAACAATTCTCCTGCCTCCACCTCCCAAGTAGCTGGGACTACAGGCACCTGCCACAACGCCTGGTTATTTTTTAGTTGCAGCCATCATTGTTGTTTGGTGGGCCGGGCTGGATTTGAACTCGCCAGCTCAGGTGTATGTGGCTGGCGCCTTATCCGCTTGAGCACAGGTGCTGAGCCTCAAGATTTTTTTTTTGTTGTTGTTGTTGTTTTAAAGAATTTTGGGTTGGGATATTTGTACTTCTTTCATAGTTAGAAAGCAGAGTAAGACAAGTGTCCTTTCCATTGATGTGAGAGAGACACTCAGTAGTGTGTATGCTATTGAATCAAACAGAAAAGAAGGCCAATGATTGTGTGAGAATCTGGATTTCAAATCTGCAAAAGGAAGGTTGAGAAAGGTAAGACAATTTTGAAAATGGAATGCATTGTGCTTTTCTGTTTTGAGGTGTTCGATGTGTCAGGGTTTTTTTTTTTTTTTTTTTATTTTCTTTGGAAGAGAATTGTAATTCTGAGTTTTGGTCTCTTTTGCTAATAGTGCTTCTTATAAATAGCAGTTTCTTTTGTTGGAGGAGCTATTCCTAACAAATCTTTTATGCTTGAAGTTTTGACATGAAAAGGTCCTATTATAGTTTTTTTTTTTTTTTTTTTTGAGACAGAGTCTCACTTGGTCACCTTTGGTAGAGTACCTTAGCATCACAGCTCACAGCAACCTCAAACTCTTGGGCTTTAGCAATTCTCTTGCCTCAGCTTCCTAAGTAGCTGGGACTACAGGTGCCTGCCACAACGCCTGGCTGTTTTTTTTTAGATACAGGTCTCTGCTCTTTTTTTTTTTTTTTTTTTAATATTTATTTATTTATTTATTTTTTTATTGTGGAGAAGGGGCGGGGAAAGAAGGCGGGGGAAGAGGTGCGTGACAGGGTCGGGCCAGTGGCATGGTACCACATTGGCTGTATCTAGGTAGAGGCAGTTTCAGGCCGGGCCTTGCTGA
>CAUYPK010114808.1:0-26177 GCA_963574355.1 Loris lydekkerianus
AACTGCCTCTACCTAGATACAGCCAATGTGGTACCATGCCACTGGCCCGACCCTGTCACTCACCTCTTCCCCCGCCTTCTTTCCCTGCCCCTTCTCCACAATAAAAAAATAAATAAATTCAAAAAAAAAAAAAAAAAAAGCTACCAAATTGATAAGGTCAAAAAATATGTTCCTGATTTTTCCTGTTCAAATATTGGTATTTTGTTGCATGTTTTGCTATTTCGAAAGGTAGTTGAATACTTTGAAATACTTGTATCATTGATTTATTATTTATTTGCATGACTAAGAAGTTTGTTGTCATTACATGAAACTATGAATACACAAAGTGATAATATTTAGAATAAATAAAAAATAAAAATTTAAACATTAAGGCTGTTTTTACAGATAGCATTGGTATTATGATAGCTATAAGTCTAATGATTCTTAAAATTTTTTCTTTCGAGACAGAGTCTCACTTTATTACCCTCCATAAAGTGCTATGGGATCACAGCTCACAGCAACCTCCAACTCCTGGGTTTAGGCGATTCTCTTGCCTCGGCCTCCCGAGCAGCTGAGACTACAGGCATCTGCCACAATGCCCAGCTATTTTTTTTTTTTTTTTTTTTGCAGTTTGGCCAGGGCTGGGTTGGACCCACCACCCTCGGTATATGGGGCTGGCACCCTACTCACTGAGTCACAGGCGCCACCCAGTTTGTTAGAATTTTCGATCTTATATCCTAGCCCAATTACCACATCACTCATTTGTCAACACGAAAAGACAGTAAACTCTTAACTCTACAATTTTAATATCAAGGACTATCTGAAGTATTTTAATAACAGAAAGATCAAGAAATCCTTAGAGCTTGAAATGCTGCCAATTTTCTATCTTTGGTTTGTATGATCAATTTAGAATTTGCCTTAAAGTTTTAATGAAATATTTATTTCTCTTCCACTTCCTCTTAGCATTCATATGCATTTAATGATATTTCTATCACTGAACCCTTCCTCCCACAAAAAACCCACAAAAATCTTGTAAGAAAATTATGTACCAATAATCTGATTCTCATTATACAAATTACAATGCTTGATGGGAAAAAATGAATATGTCACTGTTTAATAAAATATATTTAACTACTGAATTTGATGACATGAAGGAAAACAAAATAGAACATGGTTAGCTAAATGACACTCATTGACATTTATTTTAAAATGTCTTTTTACTCCCAAATATTACCTTAATATAAAAATATTCCTTCCCTCTCACATACTAATGATAGCTACCATTAGTAATTTGGTATATTTCCATCAAGATATAATTTTATTTTCTTGTTTAAATATACATTAGTAAATATTGATATAGATAAGAACAGTATTTAATTTTTTAATATAAAAAATATTTTATGCCAACAAGATTACATCAAGCACAAGTGTCTGTGATTTTCCAATAAGTTTTCCTTCTCTGGTTTTAAACAGAAGATTTATTATCATAAATGCTACTGATTAAATATATTTTATTCAGTATGTATCATTTTATTGTCCAGGTTTATTTCATAAGAGAGTAAGCAATGAATTGATATAAACCTAAAATTTCATATACTTTATTACTAGTATTTTTATTGAAGATTATAATATAGTTAAGAAACTTCAAATTGTTTATTCTCCCTGGAGACCACATTTTCTCAAAATGATTCAATACAATGCTAATGATTACAGAATTGCTCACCACAGTATTTGAATGTGCTATTCATATTGTCTTTAAGTAGTTTTTACTAGGATACTTACCTATCTTCTTAGACTATTGAGCTAAGATGTTTCTATCATTATAAACCGAAAATTTGTATATATAAAACTTTAAAGTTCTATGTTTATTTGTACAGAACTTTACCCCAAATAAAATTTAGTGATGCATCCACTTCTCACCATTCCAATTTCTGTTTCCTGAGTCGTCAGTAGATGGCAGGCTTGTATCATAGATTTACTGAATTTATTGCGGCCTGCCTGCTAGTTATGGCAACATGAATACTTAACTGATAGGTATTTTTGTTGTTCCCGTATTTTAAAAATACAACAAAGAGCATGTAATTTTTTTCCATAATCAATCAAAATTATTTGTTGAATGAACATAAGAGCCAACTCGAAGTCATACTTATCATTGCCCTAGTGACTTGTTGGTTCATATTTTTTAAAATCATTACCAGATGAACACTAACATTGATGATTGCAATAGGATTTCTAACAGTTAAAAAATAAACATTAAACAATTTTTTAGAAAAATTGCATTATAAAAATTATACGGAGCATAGAATTTCTTCAAATTGAGGGTAAAATACATAAGAAATAGCTTCTTTAAGAAAAAATAAGATTAATGCAAGATTTTTGAATTGTCCATATGAAACCTGTCTTTTGCTCTTGTTTATTCATTGATGCTGACAGCCCATATGCACTGGGGTGGCTTGAAGAAAGGTATTATTTGATGTCTGTGTCATACAGAAACATCACTTGATATGATATAGCACATTACATGGCATTTCCCTCACCAGCATGACAAAGTAATCTCTTCTGCCAACTGCTGCATGTCTGAAAGACAGCAAATTACATCTGCCAAGATTAAATGCCTCTATACTAAAGCTTATTTAAAACGAAATTAATTCTCCTCAAAAGTCCTCTCATTTAATAGGTTATGTTACTATAAAAAGGTAAATTCAGTAACACTGCTATGCCCTAATCATAACTCAGGAAATAGCATCATCGTGTATTTATTTTTCTTTGCTTCCAAACAGAATGAGTTAGAAAGCTCAGTGGATGCCTGAGGACACGGGCACAGCCAGATAGATTTGCTTTGGACAACATTACTATGCTCTGATACATTCGGTTTTGTGATTATTCTGGGTCAAGGTTGTGACCAAAGAGGAAGTTATAAAGCATACGAGGAAATTCTCCAACATATATCTCCAACACAGTAAACAGCAGATAGGAAACTTGTCCTTCCCTCAGTTACACCTGGGAAACTTTTCACATTTTCCTTTCTATTTTTTTTTTTTTTTGTCTGTGGTGTCTGGGTTGAACTACCTTTGCACAGATTATTAGCAAAAACCTGTCCTTGTATTGCAAACTGATCTAACAATTCCTACTAAAGAAAAAAATAGTTAAGAAGTAAGGGTAACCACAGCACTCTTAAATTTGATTTTATTATTACACTCTTTTGTTTATATGGTTATTTTGCATGTCGACTTGAAATTTAACCTGCTAGCTGATAAAAAGACTGCATCCACTCTCAGGAAACAGGCTCAGAAATCAGCAATGCTGCTGTAGGAATCCTCTTTGCCCTCTATTCACACAACGTGTGTGTATCAGTACTATGGCAGTTTGTTCCTGTTTGGCTTCCACATTTCATAGTCACTTTTCTGAAAGCTGCAAAATTTAATATAAAATTCTATCATTTTCTTTTTTTTTTTTTTTCAACTAAGGTCTGAAAATTTTGCCTAAACCATTTACCCAGTAACTATCACAGTTTTTACCTGTCCCTACCTAGGTGAATGGGAATGAAGCAATAAGAGGTATTCTCAGTTTTTTTCTGCCCCTCTGTCCTTGCTATTTAACATGTGACCCACAGACCAGCAGTTTTGGCATCATCTGGGAGCTTGATAGAGGATGCTCACGCCCCACTGCAGATCTACTGAATTAGAAACAGCTGCACTTTAAAAGGATCCACAGGTGATTCATATCCATATTCAAGTTTGAGGAGCACCACCATTGTATGCCACTTTACAAAATGAAACAAGAAGAAAAAATAAAACAAAACCTTATACAATATGGATTTCCTCTAGCGTGCTAAATGCCAGGCTCAAAGAAAGGCAACGGAAAGGGGTTTCTCTTCAGCCAAGTCATATACTGGGTGGATATAAAGTTCATGGGCAATTTACTATATAGTATATGGAACTGGGGGGTAACATGAGCTAACATCACCTTTTCAAAATGACTACTTTCCATGAAAGTTATCTGACTGGCATAATTCAATAAACTTATGTGACTAACAAGGCTGACTCTGAGATTACATTTCCTAGCTTTCAAAACAATAGTATGGTGCTCCAGTATTAGAAGCATGGGTAATGCTTCTAGAAGGAAGCTGACAGAAAAGTTTAAAACACCTTCAAATGCAAAGTAGAGTACACACTATCAGTTTTCCTTTTCTGATTCCAGTGTCCTACATTTATACCACAAAATTCAAGGAATTCTTTTCTTGAAAGTTTACCCTATAGTAAAAATTCTCCAATGAGTGCAAATACTCCAACAGGAATTGTAAAATTGATGGTGGGAAATGGTTTGTAAGGGAACATTTTATTAGAAAGTACAAGT
Organism: Loris lydekkerianus; assembly: GCA_963574355.1. Classification (NCBI taxonomy): domain Eukaryota; kingdom Metazoa; phylum Chordata; class Mammalia; order Primates; family Lorisidae; genus Loris; species Loris lydekkerianus. The sequence continues at coordinate 4,336 of CAUYPK010114808.1, forward strand.
GAGCAAATGAATTCATAAAATTCAATTCTGTCCTTCAATTTCAAATATAATATGCTAATCTCTCTGCTCCAAAACCATATGAAATGACATCTGAACTCTATTTTCTTAGGTTTAATACAGTGGTTACACTGGGTCATCGCTTCCACATTGTCAGAAACCATGCTATTTTTCAGTGATCTAATTATTGTTCTATTTCATTTTTGATTATTTTATTCATTGTGCTATTATTTAAGCTTTGGTGTCAGACACATTCTTTTATATTAAAATTGCATTCAATTAGCTTTTAACTTACTCAGACACATACAATGATGAGGCTTAAATCAACATATCCTTCTATGATAGGCCTATTTCATTGTTCTAATCTGGATGTCAAAATTGCTATTTATTTGATGACAATTACTAAATATTTCAGCATGTGAGTTGTTATTGTTCAAGAGAATTTAATTCAACAAAAACATGTATTTAATATGTACTACTAAAAGGATACTCAGCATAAATCATGACATCCTCAAATTTTGTGTCTGGAAGACCTGCTACGGATGTTACCAGATGTACACAAATGTACTGCAGCCTGATTCCTGATAGATGACTTGACATTTTCAAGGTCTCACAGCAATTTGAATGAGCTAAGCCTGAACCATTGGTCAATTTCTTTAATCTTCCTTTTTTACACTAAAATTGACCTAGCTATTTGTAGCCTCCATTTCTTTAACTTGGATAATCAAAATGAGTTTAATAAAACCCTGTCAACTAAATATCACATTATGTATAATAACATGTATCTCGAAGGTTATATTAAATGGAAAGATGAATTTGGAAAGCTAAGAGCATTAGAGGTCATGGCTTCATGTAAAATCACCATGGAAACAGCTTTCATGGCCAATTTGCGGGGAGATGTCAAAAGGCAGTAACCTGTGACTTCTTTTTTCCAAAGCCGTGTCTATGAAGGTTACAGGTTCTATATCTGCTTTCATGGTGACATTTGTCTATGTTTTTGTAGATTTCTATTCTGACAAGCACAAAACCCTGCACCAAGTTGAACCTATCCTTTGTGATAAGGCTGTTGAACAGAGGAGCAGCATAGCAGTCTATCTATTCTCGCTCCACATTCAGCTAAATGCCAACTTCGATCCCTTTGAGATGGTGAACAGGCTGAACCCAGGGACAGTGTCATCCCTCAGTATCCAGACTTCTTCAGAGGACCAGGTGGTGAAACTTCTTGATTAAGGTCATGTTCTCAGTCCATGGCATCAATTTTTTTCTGTAAGCTAAAAAATCTCTCACTCTTTTTCTAAAAATGTAATTACAAATACATAGATACCAATTGATAAATACTAATTCCAGTTTATGTTCCCAATGACAACTTTCCAAAAAATTATTCAATTCAGATATTTGTTTTGTATCATTGTTTCATAGAAAGTCAGCCTTTGTGACAAAATTTGAACTTTTATTGGTTTTATTCAAATCAGATATATATCAAAGCATTCATATTTTTATCAGTGTCAGATTATGGTTTACTGTTAACTATTTTTTATCTATATTTTACCTACTTAACAGAATAACTATACTTATTACTAAAAGTATCTCTAATCATTGCAAGCCATCAGTTTTGGATTTCTTTTTTTTATGTTTAGACATTACCTGGAAGGTAGCTATTTATTTTTAACTTTTAATTATTAGGAGTACAGAATAGTTATACTTTATAGGAGACATGTGATGTTTTGATACAAGAATACAATTTTAATTAATCAAGTCAAGATAATTAGGGTATTCATCGTCTCAGGCTTTTAAGATTTGTGTTAGGAACATTCCAATTCAAGTCTTCTCCTTATTTTAAAGTATACCCTAACTTGTTGGTGACTATAGTCACTTTATTATGCTGTCAAATATTGTTCATTAATCTAACTGTCTAACTATGTTTTTGCACACCCACCCTACCTACCTTTCCTAGGCTCTTATAACTGCCATTCTACTCTCTTTTCATGAGATCAATTGTTTCTAATATTTAGCTCTTACAGGGGAGTGAGAATATGCAAGATTTATCTTCCTGTGCTTGGCTTATTTTGCTTAACTTAATGTTCTCCACTTCCATCCAGGTTGTTTCAAATGTCAGGATTTCATACAATTTTAGCTGTATAATATTTCATTGTATGTAGGTACCAATTTCTTTGTCCATTCATCTCTTGGTGGACATTTAAGTTGATTCCATATCATAGCTGTTGTGAATAGTGCTTCAGTAAACAAGGGAGTCCAGATATCTTTTCAACATATGGAACATCCATCCTTGAGATATATATACCCAGTAGTGGGTAGGCTGGATCATAGGATAGTTCTACTTTTAGTTTTTTGAGGAACCTCCCTACTGTTTTTCATAGTGTTTGCACTAATTTACAGTCCCACCAACAGTGCATGAAGGTTCCCCTTTCCCCCATCCTTCCAGCATTCATTATTGCCTATCTTTTTGATAACAACCATTTTAACTGAGATGATCCCTCACTGTAGTTTGGGTATCTTATGATCTTATAAGTAAATGAATGTTTCATTTCTGTCAATTATTTATTTAGACACATACATGTATTTATATCAAAAGTTATTCATATTACATGAAGTTTCCAAAAGACGCCAGTATCCTCCTTGGATAGGAACTCACATATTAAAACTTGGCAGAATTAGTTTTTATGTAAACATACTAATAAATGAAACAATGATACATTGTAAAGGAACATTGCAATGTGTTTCATGGGATTGCTTATTATTCTTTAATAAACATGACTTATTTCAAGTAGTACCACCTAAATTATTAATTCTCAGTCTAATTCAGTTCACCAATAAATTGTTTTAGACCAGGAAGATATTTTAAATCATATTGATTAGAAAATCCAGAGATTATCTAGTTTTTTGGAGTCCTAGGGTTTTCTGTGCCAGCATGACAGTTATCTTTCTATTAAATCTAATTTGTAATTATTTAGTGAGACGTTGAATTATTTCTCTTCTAGTTTTCAATCTTTCATTGGCTCTATGTAGGCTAGAACCTAGGTATTTGTATTTCTTATACTTATTGAGTGCTTCTAATCTGTATCCAGGTGGAGAAAAACTCAGGATACAACACATAAGCAAGGCTCCAGTATGTTCTATTTAAATTCTGATTTGGTTCTTCTTCATTTCTTCTGTTTCTTTGCTCAGACTTCCTATTGTCATTTTCTTCAAGAGTGCCTGTATTTGAGTCCATTTTCCTACCTACAGTAGTGCAAGAATGGAAAAAAAAATATCACATGTATTCATATTAAATTGGAACTAATTGATCAACATCCATGTGACATTTGGTAGTAAAACTCAATGGAAAGCAAGAAGGTGGGAGGGAGTGGGATGAGGGAAAAAATTTGCACCTAATAGGTAAAATACATACTGTTTGGGTAAATTTGGAAAATTAAAAAAAAAATCATGAGGTTTATAAGGTCTCAAATAATAATTATCATCACAAAGTCCCAAATGAGAAAAGTTCATGAATAGAACTTAGTATTTGAAATCTTAGATACCTGTATTTTTATTGCCTAATATTTATGGAAGAATCACCATGCATGAAAAAAACTTTTATGCACATTTCATAATTTTTTCAAATAAAAAAATCCTAAAATAGAAAAAAGTCTATAATTGTCCATGGAAGTTGTTTTTCTCCCCATAACTGCTGAAAAATCTTCGTTAGATAATTTTAAAATCTGTCTATGAAATAGAGTCCGATTTGATGTTATGATGTTTGACCACTGACAACTATTAAATATTCTACTTTTTAAAGCTTACTTATTGTTCTTTCCATTCTTCTCTATATCCGGGAAACCTGATAGGAAAGTTGGATGTTCTTTTCTTGGAGAATTGAAAAGTATTTAAAGCCCCCAAACTCTGCCCTCATGTGAGAACCTTCACCTTGATCCCAGCTTTGAACCAGTAAAAGGCCAAACCAATCTCTTTTCCTTACTCTTTTGAGCCATTTCCATAAAAATTGGAAAGGCCTGACCTGCTCTCTCCAGAAATCATATGTAGTAATAAGACTTTCATCCCTTCTTGATACATGTGTGACACCATCAGTCTTGACACTGAAGCCAAATTTTGAGGGCAGGATGGACGCCTATCCATCCACAGGTTGTCCACAACATTTTCATGTCAGTCATGGGGTATGCTGTACAGTTCTCCCTATATTGTCACTTGAAATTCCCATGAATATCTACAAATTGTGGTGGAAAAGCAATATCTTGAGATAAGAATAAACTGGACAGAGCATTCTGACCTTTATTTTTGTCCCACCTAACAGCAGGATCTTTTTCTGTGCTATGTCAGGGAATCATTGTTTTTCAGTGTATAAAACCCAGGGTGAACTGCTTTCCAGATTCTCTGAGCTGTGGTGCAAGTGAGACATGTGCCTTTGAGACTCCTTTCAGCCTGTGTATCTTTCCTGAGCTTTAGGCATACTGGCTTGCCATGAATCCTTGTGTTCTTTGGTCCCTTGCTGTCTATCTGTAATAAAACAACTGGATGTAACTTGTATGTGTGAGAGATCGTGTTAGTAGCAGACACCGAAGCTCCAGGTAAAGGGGGTTGAAGTGGAAATTAGTACACAGTGAACCTGCTTCACAGAATATATTAATTTTATAATTTATTCAGGTTGAGATATTTCTGGCTGCATGTATGACAAGTGATTTTTTTACTGCAAACTGGACAGTTTAGGTATTGTGCCATGAAACCCTGTTTTTTAAAAATTAAGTTTACCTACAAAGGAATAAAATGACAATTACAGAAGTAAACATACTATCGTCTACATAGTCTCAGGTAAATATTCTGACCTATACATTACAATTGTAGAAATAAATGAAAACCATGACCACTTTCATTTGGCTCAGAGGCTCAAAGGCAATCAGAAAGATAGAAAAGCTTTACAGCAGAAGGAGGGGAGGAGAAATGTTGCAGGTATGATTAGGGTAGAGGGGACTAAAGGAGGGCCAAGAAAAATTATGGCTTATATGATTTGTTTAGGAAGCATATTTGGCTTTCTCTGGTTGGAAAGGTGGAGGGCTGAAAATAGGAAATTTGGAAACCTTTAACCAAGTTCTCTCTGTTGTGGGCAGATTCTGCAGAAGTTGTGCTTTGCCTTTCTAGTCTAATTTCTGCAGAGGTTATAGATCAGAGTGATATAGTCATACATGGTTTTGCCATTGTCTCTTTGGGTATTCAGCTTCTCAAAGATAATTTAATTTAATACAACTTAGACAAGCATGTTAGTCAGATATCCTTCCTTGGAAGTGTACTTCCTATATCTTAATTCTGTTCAAAATAATAAATTTAAGAAAGGGTAAAATATGATATAATAGAAATGACAGTAATTGAAACTAGTTGAGTATGGAATTAGATACAGAAAAAGAAAATGGGTGCACACAGCAGAGCATCTGCTCAGCTGTCAGGCTGCAGTGCACAATGTGCCTCTGAGCATGCTTACCCTCTCAGTCACTGCCATCTGAGAAGGATCCAGCCAAGGTGCACAGCCTCGTGGATACTATCTGCAAGGGCCCAAAAAGTGTGCCCTCCACAATGATTTCCTCTAGAAGGGGTCCAGCGTGGTGACTATTTCTACTTCTTTGAGGATTGCCACTGCTACGGGGCTATTCAAAGCTATAGTGAGAGACCATCTTTGCCAAGCTTTTCCAGTCCACCCTCTCGGACCTGAAGGAGTTCCGGGGAGCATCCATATCAGACTTGCAGTAGCAAACTTCTTGGCACCTGCTGCCTCCAAAAAAACCAGAAGACACACCTGACCTCCAGCAGGAATATTGGGAATGTGTGTTCTTTTTTGCACCTGGAGAATATGTCTGACTCTGATCCCCCTTGGTTGGCTGCAAGGCCTTGAACCCATCCTGAACAGTGTGGGAGCCACAGTTTCCACCTTTGTGAAAATAGGGCTATGGCCTTACCCTTGAAGGAATATTGAAAGGATAAAAAGAGAAAGGAGAAACGAAATGAGAAGGGGCTTGACAGTCACATGCTGCTGACTTTATACTCCCAAGGGTAAGGATTCTTACGTGTTTCTATTTTTGGTATCCTGTTATATGGACTACCTTAGCTGCAAGTAAAGGAAAATCTTGGTTGCAGTGGCTTAAACAGAGTTTTGTTTTTTCACCTAGCATGAATTTTGGAGACAGGTGGCTAATAGTATCAATTCAACAGCTCATTGAAGGGGGTTCACTATGCTGAAATTTTTTCATCTTGCCCTCATTGCTTGTTACTTTATGGTCACAATATGGCTGGTGTATCTCTAGGAATTTTGTCTGTGTTCAAGGAAGAAAGGAGTGGAGGAAGAGGAAAGGTCAAACTAACTAAACCTATTAACTTCTATCACAAAGTAAAAACTCCATCAGAAGCCTGTTTCCTGCTGTCTTCCCCTGCACACTTTGACTTGAGTCTCCTTGGCCCAGGTCAGTTATTATTGCTACTCCTATCTGTAAAGAGACTAAGACAGTAGGGAACAGAATTGTTACAGTCTCAGTGTAACAAGTGTTACAAATGTAACATCTCAGTGATGTTCCATCTACTGAGACTGACACATTTTCCTATGAAATAAAAATGAGATCCCCTTATCAAGACAGAAGTGAGGAATTGTGTCTCAGTTAGATTTGCTGTGTACAGACCATCCCAAACCTAAACTTAGATGGGCAATTTGGGCAGGGGTCATCTGGGTAGTTTTTCTGGTTTTGCCCAAGCATTCCTCGTTGGGCTGTGGTTAGCTGTCACCTCAGCAGGGCCTGGATTGCCCAATGTAGTGTACTCATTTGTCTGGCAGGTGACAGGCTATAGACTGAGGTCACCTGGTTCTCTTCCATGTGGCCTCTAGCCATCTAGCTCAAGCTTGTTCATGTTATGGCTTCAGAGTTATACAAGAGTGACAGTACAAGCTGTAAGATTTCTTGAGTTCTGAGCCTAAAACTGGGACAATGTCACTTCTGCTGAGTTCTTTTGATCAGACAAAATCACAAGGCTCTGCCCAGATTCAAGGGATGGGACACAGACTGCACCACTTTATACCTCCTGATGGTACAAAGGCCATAAAGAACTTGTAACCATTTTTCATCTATCACAATTAATTTTGGTTGCACAAATAATAGCATCTCTTTCTCTGTCTTTTTCACTCTATCTCTCATTCTCTCATCTCTGTCTTTGTCTTTGCCATATATCCTTACTCTGCTCAGTTTGAAGGCACTGAGACATTGTCCCAGCCCTCGGGGTCTGGAGGTAGAGATGATGAGGCAGGAATTGGGTCTCTGCAAGGGTTGGATCCACACTAGTAGAGGTATCTCATTGCCTGCCCTGGTGGGATGAGGATAGGCTGAGGTAGGGGGACACTCCAAGGGGATTTCTGAAAAACAAAAGTCCCAGGGGGAAAGAGAGAGGTGGGAGAAGGGTGTAGAGTCAGCATACCTCATTCTCACTGCCCTCTAAGGGAACTTGATGACTTTGTATTTTCAACCCTCAGTTTTCCAAGCTCAGTACCAAGGATAAGAGTTTTCCCATTCACTCTCTGTCCCGGGGAAAGATGACTGACGTGGCCAATAATTGAACTGAAGACAGATATAATCCTAAATATGATATGGTATCCTGGAATAGATCTTGGAACAAAAAGTGGGAAAACTGGCAATCTGAATAAACTCTATATTTTAGTAAAACATGATATAACACTATCATTCTATTGGTTTTGAAAAATGCACCATGGTTATGTAAGATGCCGATGCTGGGGCAGGCTGGGTGGAGAATATATACCGCAACGTTATATCCTCTCGACTACTGTTCTGTAAACCTAAAATCATTTAAAAATAAAATTTTATTTAATAAAAAATATAAAAAGAAAATATAATATTGAGAGAGATGATGTATTATAAAGTTAATAATAATTGTGTTTAAAATTTTATATTTTATACCCAGAAACCAGGAAGTGTGTAAAAATTACTAAGACTTGTAATCAGAAAAAGTAAACATATGCTACATTTTTCATTTGACATAGGAGGAGCCAAGATATATTTGTTTATTCCTACTTTTTATAATAAGAGAAATATTCTGCAATTAAAACTATAAAATAAGCTAGGCATGGTGGCTTATGTCTGTAATCCTTGCACTCCAGGAGGCTGAGGTGAGAGGATCACTTGAGTTTAAGAGTTTGATACCAACCTGAGCAAGAACAAGACTTTGTCTCTACTAAAAAAAGAAAACTTAGCCTGGTGTTGTGGTGGCATCTGTCATTCCAATTACTGTTGATGCTGAGACCGGAGGATTGCTTGACCCAATAGCTCAGTATTCTGAGGTTGCTGCAAACTAGGCAGACACCACACTTCAGCCTGAGCCAACAGAGTGAGACCCTGTCTCCAAAAAAAATAAATAAATAAAATAAAACTACAAAACAAGCTACCTTATACCCAAGTAGATTAAAAACTTAATATATTGATCTAATTTATTAGGGGGAAACAAAAGAGACTTGTAACATACAGACTCACATATACACACAAATCAAAAACAATTTACATTTCAAAAACCATAATAAATATTTAAAGATATTAAAATAAGAATTATAAAACAAATTCGAAAAGAAAAACAAACATTAATATGAGAAAACATACCTATTTAAAATTAAGACTTTATGTTATTTGATATCTAACAGGACATTTATTGATAAAGATAAATTTTTGTTAAGGTATAATTTCAAAGAAATTAAAATTATTTTTCTCATATAGGTATAAAGTGAACATGTGTTAACATTTTTATTTCACTTATTATTAATGAATCACTAAAATGTTATAACCAGTTCAAAAGAAAATCTAAAGAAAAGACATTTATAGATCTGAAATATTTCAATACATTTATTTATTTATTTATTTATTTATATAAATACTGCTTCTTCCACAGTGGATAAGGAGATTCAATTGAAACTCCAATGATAAATTCATTTGCATGTTTATAAACAATAATTATTCTTCAATTTTATAAGTGATTTACAATTTAAGGAGTCATAAAGTATCTTAAAGGCAGTGAAAAAATCATAGACCCCATATGATCAGAATCAGATATCCTCTGAAAGGTGTGCTCTGAAAAATATAGTTTTTCCCAGAAGCACCATTATTTCGCTAATAAACAAAATATTTATTTACCATTACTCTGTGCAACTGTTCAAGAAGATTCTTGTATATTAGCCACTGATCCTCAAAGAAACCATTTTGGGGGAAGGGTAGTATTTTAGCATATTGAATCTAATACAATACATAAAAAGTGAAAGTTAATGGCAAGAAATGTAACACTAGAGATTCAGTATAAGATGTTATGTATACAGAAATAAATTTTGGAGTTAACCAGTTGTTAGAGATTGCTTTATTTTGGAAAGCTTGCTTAGATCACCTGTCTTTTGTTTAACTATTTAGGCTTTCTCAATTACTTCTGCCCAACCTTTGGGCATGAGGAAGTCTCCCCCTGGAATTCATGCTGCTGAGGTTTGTTTCTGTATAGTCTCCCCCTGGAACTCATGCTGCTGAGGTTTGTTTCTATATCTACATGTGTAAGTACCTATCTTCTCATCTTCCTTTATGCACTTGACATACAAAAAAAAAAAAAAAAAAAAAGCACTAAGGCAGAGAAAAACTAAAAATGTTGTCCTCTGTTATCATAATTACACAAATATTTTGATGGTTGGATACTCTCCATTTTCATAGACTCCCTTTTGTCAAGTATAGCCAAGTGTAATTAAACTCATCTTGTTCTACAGCAAATAATATTGTCAGATCTCATTTGGCAAAAACATAAAGGATATTGTACTTGATAATGATGAACTTCACCATGTTTTGTGCCCCCATTAAACAGTGATGTTTAACCCTGCCCTGAACTTTTGTTTTCTAAAATTTCTCTCTGTTTGTGTTCCTCGAAATGGCTTACTGAAAGGAGCCACCCTTCCCCTATAACTTGGGTGAAACTCACAGATGACTCCCTTGAAAAGGCCAAACATAAACCCTCAAAATTCCCATTTAGCATAATTGCACCCCCACTCTGAAACCAGCTAGACAGGAGGAAATTGACTAACAAATAGACAATGGTTAAACTGCATACCACATAGGTATCTGACCAACAATCTGCAGCAACCAGCTCAGAAAACCAATTTACTATTTATAGTTACTAATCCAAAAAATAATTTCAATCTACAAGTCAGATTTGTAGAGGTCAGACTATCTCTAGGAACCAGTCCAGGAAGGTAAACATTAACTTTTGTCACAATCAGTCTTACACAATCAAGGCTTGATTAATAACTGGCAGCTTCTCCAACTGTTGTTCATATTTTTGACTTAGGATCTAAGAGCTAGGGAAATACATACAACTATCCAATTACGGAGGCTGCCCTACATCTAACTAGCCTGGATGCATACATCTTCCCCATGCCAACAGCCTCCGATCAAGGCCTATGTGAAGACTTCTTTTTTCTATTCTAAAGCTTTCCCACCACCCTATTGCCTTTGACTTTCTGCCAAATGCAAATGATGGTTGGTGGCTGACTCACTCGCTATGACAAATTCTGAATAAATAGCCTCTCCTTGTTCTTATTTGAGTGCTCTTTGTTTATTTCCACATGAGATAAACATTTCCTGATTAACATTCCTTCAATTTACAAAAAAACAGTCTTCACTGTAAAATCACCACACCTGTAAGTTGCTACTTCTCTTTATAAAAATCTAAAGAAAAACAACATACTGATACACTCTGATATTTTGGGCAGTGGAGCATCTGGGGTACTCTCCTTATCTGAATAGTTTGAATAAAATCATTTTTCTCCTTTCTCATGAACAGTATATTCTTTGTACAACCTAAATAGATGCTTGCATAATGAACTTGAAAATATCATTCCCTTAAAAAAATCATGCCAACTTCATTTAAGTATTTAAATACACAAAAGAGGGGAAGAAAGGATAAAGTAAGTAGGAAGGAGAAAAGGAGTTAGAAAGGAAGGAAGACATTGGGAGGAAATGGCAGGGAAATGATACTCACTTTCTTTAAAAAAGGAGTTCTTAAGTGTTCAAACCAAAGATAGGAAAGCACTTTGGATGTTATAAATATCAATGATGTACTCTGTGGGAATTCTGTCTTTCTCCAAGTAGAATTTTCTCTATTATTTAAAGAATATAGGGGAGATAGCTTCTGCTTTCATTTTTTTCTTTGTGACACAAATTAATGCTGATTTTTTTTTTTTTACAAGAAGATATAAAACCCGGTTTAGGAACAAATTCAGAAAAAGGAGATAGTTAATTCTCTGCTCTATGTGGCAATGTGTTGCTCATTTCCCAAGTGGGAGGGGAAAAATGAGGCTACCATTGATGTTTACCACTGATTTATTCTATTTAACAAATGAACCCTTTTTTAAAAAGTAACCATTATGTGTCACGTACTGTTCTGGGAGCTAGAAATTAAAAGATAAAATTGATATTTCTCATATTTGAAACACTAACCTCCCCACTAACAGGCTTGACCTTCAGAGATTTGTTCTGCTTAGATTTGATGAACTTATTGTAAAGAAAAGATACTGTTCTTTTCTGTCTGTGGGTTCCTATTGAATTTTCAACTACTTTTTTTTTTTTTTTCCAGGCTATAATATCACCAAAAGTAGCTCCTTTCACTGCTGAATGATCATAATCAGCTGATAACTGAAACTCTGTGTTATTTGCCCTGGAATGTTTCATCTCTTAAGCAAGAATGCATCGTTTTTTAGCAAAATTTATAAATGAACAACGTGCTAGTTATCAATAACAATGAAATTCTTAAGTAGTGTGCTTGATAAATAGAGGCTTGATTATGAGAAACGTAATCTAATTTTTTACAGCCTACTGAGAAAATGATTATTAGACGTGGTGAAAATCTCTACCGAGCACTCAGTCAGAGCAATGAAAATCTATATTCCAGCAGTGAATGCATTCCATTTAATTTTCTCTCCTTTCCTCCCCTCTATTTCCCTTAATCAAAAGGAGAAACACTTTTAAAAGTCATCAACAATTTCTGTGAAAGTTTGCAAGGAGAGTTTATAGAATTGTTTCTATTCAACTATTCTTAGAAAAAGAAGAAAACATTGGCAAATACTCAGAGTCACAGTAACATCATAATGACATTCTTATCCTTTCTGGCTTCTTAGTTTATGCATCTCTAACGATTTACTAAGGAGAAAAAAAGAGAGAGAAAAGAAAAACTCTCAATCTGGATCCATAGATAATTGGCAAATGGCAAAAGGGAGACTCAATTAACTCAGATTATTAACAGAGAGATATGCTACATCTGGTCATGGCTGAGTCTATTTGTCCAGAAATATCTATCAAATACATGATTAAAATAAAGACCCGGCAGATGTGAATCTGCCCACGCATGATCTCCTGTCTCTAAGGTATGAAAATGCACTTAGCTTCATCTGAGAATTTTGTCCCCTTTATTATACAACTCAAAGTCAAGATTGGGAAAATGAAAATAACCTGGAAAAAGACATCTGTACATGTTTGTTTAAGTTTTCCCCCTTGCGTTTTGCCTTGGCTGTGCTAGAATGGTGTAGCATGAGAAACAATCTGTATTCTTGCCTTTTGCTTACAGCCCTAAAGGAAACCTGCTGGGATTGGCTGCAGATGGTTTTATTGCGAGAGAAGAATGTGCTTCCCCTTGGCTGCCTGTTCTGTATGCAGGATCAAGCCCCAGTCAATGCTTCATGTGCCTCATTAACTGTGGGACAGGAAGAAGTATGACACTCCCAAAGTACATGCCCTTTTCTCCAGCTAAGACCAATATTATGAAAAAGAAACACCTAGAAATTAGAAATTCATATACTGTTAAAAATTTTTTCAGCCAAACTCAAGTTTCCCTTTCTTTATTGACTTTACAGTGAATAGCTGAAAAAATATTATTAAAGAGGCACATTAGCGCACTCTGAATTGTTTATTTCAAGTGGGTAACACTAGAAAGAGGAACGCACCTTAATTTCTTAGGACTGTGAGCATGAAATACATAAGGTACTTAGATTGCACGATGTATAGCCCCCCAAAGCAACTATTTTGTGAAAACCAGAGTGTTAAATTATCTTAAAGCCTCTATTTTTCCTAAGGAAATTGTGCATTAGAACATTTACTAAGAATAATGTTGCCTCTTTAAGAGGCCTAAATCAATTTCAAATTTGCTTAGAGTTTCTGAACTTAATTAAAACATATTTTACAATTATTTAAATGAAGACAATTGACATTTATTGAATGTTTACCATAATCAAGTGCTTTACATTTCTATATAATTTTATATCCTCTATAACATAGCAATGTAGTTATTATCAACTCATAGACAGAGCTAAAATAAAAATGTTTAAGATTGGTTTAAGATTTGCTTAAGATCTCTTAAAAAAAATTGGGGATAAGTAAAACAAGGCTTTCTCCTTTAGAATGGTGAAAATCCCAGACCTTCGCTGCTATGTCTCAAGTTCATCTAGGATGGAGATAAAACAAGCCAGAGAATTGTTTAGGACAGATGATTCCTAAACAGGAAACTCTGTGATCTGCTGCATGGTAATTTTTTTTTTTAGAATATTTAGAATAATCAACTTGTCCTAGCAGTAGGCCAAGGGCAAAGAGAAATTTATTTTTAACGTTAGAGGTTAGAAGCTTTGTAGTGAGATGAAGCAAGGTTCATGTTTTTATTATTTGTATTGATTTTTCATCAAATTATTATAAAATGACTATGATAAAAAATAAAATAGAAAAACTGAAGAATAAATACCACAGTCTACCTTCCAGTTTCAATCTCCAGATGAAACCACCCTTAACTTATCCTCACAGTTGAGTTTCCTTGATCTACTAAATCATATTTAGTAATTTTACCTATTGACTTACTGTTTCAGATAATTGGTTTATTGCTGCACACATGGTAATTTACATAGGATATAGTATGCTAAATCTCTCTTCCACATCCTCTCAGAAGTGTTGATAGCTAAATCATTATAATCTGTTATAGTGCAAAATAGATTTCTGCAAAATTGATTGGTTCACATGATACTGGAAATAATATCAGTATTAGTGTGGGACTTATTCATACTCCCCACCCCCATTGGAAAGTGCAGGTGGAATAGCAGTAGAACTAAAACCTTGAGGAAAAAAGAGTTTTGCTATGTAGGCAAAGAGCCCCTGTAGCTATATTTTAAGAAAATTATTTTTTGAACACCTGTAGAGAGACTTCACCCAGCTTCCATAAATCACAGCATGTTGCTCCTCTGTTCAAAACTCTACTTTCATCTTCATGCATTTCCACAGTGAAACAAGAATTTCCAATTTATTGTTTTTCTACATTTTAATACCCCATGAGGAAGCCTCCAGCCTGTTATTTCCCAAAACACTGATCATTGTTTTGTTAGTGTTCCAGTTACTTAAATAATTTTGACTTATTGTGATTCTATTCCTTTTTCTTCAAATCTTGTCATCTTTAAAAGCATGCAATCTTTCAGGAAAAAAAGTTTATTTTCAGGAACACAGATATTGTGATTGTGGTACAGCAGAAGGCCCTTCATTTGATAGATTTGTTTTGCTTGACTTTACATCTCTCATTTTTTCAACAAATGTCATCAGCATTCCCTAATTCTCTATTTCTTTGGTTATTTGAGCATTTAGCTTCCTCCTGCTTTTCTCAAACTTTCCTATTTTTTCCCTCTTATTTTCCTTTTTTTTACCTTGTTGCTGTGTAAATTAGTATTATTTACTTCTCTATGTTTTGTTTATAGGTAGATCCTAAATTTTGAAAATGTTAAGAAATTTTCATTATTATGGAGCTACACTTGCAACAAACTTATAGAAGCCATTTGGGCTGATTATGTACTGTTTTTTTCTGGTTACAAAATCACGACCATTTTTCAGTTAAAATGGGAATATTTATGGTATAAAGATTATATACATTCTCTTTAATACATTCAATAAATACTTTATAGATTATTTTATATTTCAGACATTGTTCTTCAGTTTTAAAATTTTATTTTGTTTCCTTTGTGTTCATTTTTCAATATACATTTTCCTCTAATTTCCAAATATTGTTCTTCTCTGTTTGGCAGAAAGTTCCAGTATTTTATTTGCTTTTTTGATATCTATTTCATCAATTTTCCCCAGCTATATTGAGGGATAACTAATAAATAATATTGTATATATCTAAGATGTACAACATGAATATTTGATATATGTATACATTATGAAGTAATTACCATAATCTTCAATATATACACTATTATTTAATATATTCATCATCTCTTATGGTTAGCATTTGTATGTATTTGTGGTGAGAACAGTTAAGATCTACTCTCTTAGCAAATTTTAAATGTGTGAACAGTATTATTAATGATAGTTACTATGCTGTATAATAGATACAGGAAATTATTTACCTTATGATGAATGTTGATGCAACTTAACCAACAATCTCCTTATTTCCCTCACCCTCCTCAACCCCTGTCAACCGCTATATAGTCTTTGTTTTTATAAATTTGCCTTTTTTAGATTCCAAATATTAGTGATGTCATTGAGTAATTTTCTTTCTCTGGCTTATTTCACCTAGCATATTGCCCCCAGGTTCATCTAAATAGCAGGATTTTTGTTTTCTTTTTTAAGGCTGAATATTATTCCATTAGCATGTAAATAATACTACCAATATTCACAGACATAGATGTAATATACACACATACTTGGGTATTGTGAATAATGGTGGAGGGAACATGAGACATGGAAACATGGATATCTTTTTAAGATACTAATTTTATATTCTATAGATATATACCCTGAAGTGGAATTAATAGGTGATAATCTAGTACTCCTTTAATTTTTTTTTTTTTTTTTAATTTTAGGTTAATGTGAGGATAATAGCAACTGATCACAATATTTAAACTATTTAGGTAGAGTCTCTTTTGGGGTGATGTCCCACACCCAAAACATGTTCCATATACCCCTACATTGTGCCCATTAGGAGAGAGCACGCCAATCACCCAATTGCTGACCTCTCTACTCTCTATCATTTTCCCCTACCCCAAGTTGAATAGAATTAAGTTTTTCTCCTATATGGGTATGTAATAGATTATTCACTGGTTTTGTAATAAAATTTAGTACATTGGATATTTACTTTTCCATTCCTGTGATATTTTGCTAAGAAGTGTGTTTCAACTCCATCCAGGTCAATACAAAAGATGTAAAGTCACTATCTTTTCTTATGGCAAAATAGTACTCCATGGTACACACATGTTTTTTAATCCATTCTTGAGTTCATGGAAATTTAGGTTATTTTCACATCTGGATGATTGTGAATTGAGCTGCGAAAAACAATCTAATGCAAATGTCTTTGGGACAAAATGATTTATTTTTTTCTACTGAGTAGATGCCTAGTAAGTAGTAGGACTGCCAGGTCAGATAGGAGGTGTAATTTGAGTTCTTTGAGCCAAAAAGAAGATAAGGGTAAAGAACAAGAAGGAAGAAAGAGAAGAAAAAGATAGGGGAAAAGAAAAGAAGAACGGTTGGAAGGGAACAATTAAAGGAAAAAGACAGAAAGAGAGAAAGAGAGTGGCAGGAGAAATAGTGATGTTGAGCACGGTGCTTTAACTATACCCACAGCTCGAGGATTTGGGTGGCCAAGACAGGTGGGTCCCTCAAAGTCAGAATCTCCTTCTCAGCCTGGACAAAAGCCAGACCCAACCTCCACCAAAGATAGAAAGAATCAGCAGTATGTTGAAGTGGAGATCTACCAGTATTATCTTTTCAAAACCTAAGCCTTGAAGGACGCAGTTCATGAGCTCCTTAAGCCAGACCAAGCTGTGATTCTCCCCCATCCAGATGAATGCTGTGCCCTCAGCCCTTAGAAAATAGAACAAAAAAGAAAATTAACAAAAATAGATCAGGAAAATTAATAATACAATTACATAAGATTAAAAAAAATGGAAAAAGGGTATCTTTGCTGTTATATGAGAAATTTATGTTGGAAAGATGAGAAAAGTAGAAAAATCTCTATGAAAAGGAAAAAAAGGAGAGAAATAAAAATGAAAGACAGAATAAAAGGCACTGAAAAGCCTAACAACAATGGAGGAACCCTTGCTATTAAAGAAAGTAAAAATGAAAAAAATAAAATTAACAAACAAAACAAAACAAACAACAAAAGTAGTAAAAAATGACCCCTCCAAGATCTGAGAAACAGACTTCAAAGATCTGAGAAACACAGTACAATCCCTCAGTAACAGAATGGAGCAAGCAGAAGAAAGGATTTCTGACATTGAAGACAAAGCTTTCAAACACTTTCAAACTCTCAAAGAGAAAAAGAAATGGAGGGTAAAAATAGATCACTCTCTCAGAGAGCTCTGGGATAATTTGAAAAAAAAAAAAAAAATTCATCTTATAGGGATCCCTGAAAGCAAAGAAGTGGCTTCACATGGAACAGAGTCTCTTCTCCATGAGATTATGAAGGAGAACTTTCCAGACATGCCAAGAGATTCTGAAATTCAGATAGCAGACAGTTTCAGAACTCCAGGACAACTCAACCCAAGTAACATATCCCCCAGACACATCATAATCAATTTCACAAAAGTTAATGTGAAGGAGAAAATTCTGAAAGCAGCCAGATGAAAGAAAACCATCACCTTCAAGGGCAAGAATAGTAGAATAACTACAGATCTCTCTGCTGAAACCTTTCAAGCTAGAAGAGGATGGTCAGTGACTCTTAATCTCCTAAAACAAAGTAACTTTCAACCCAGGATCCTGTACCCAGCTAAACTGAGTTTCATTTATAATGGAAAAAATACTTCAATGACATTCACATGTTGAAGAAATTTGCCATAACTAAACCAGCTCTCCAGGATATTCTCAGACTTTTCCTCCATAAAGACCAGCATAAACCTCCACAACAAAAGTAAACCCACACAGAAAATTTTGATCAAATTCCAACTTCCACACCTGCAAAAGGATTAAAAATGTCCACCAGACTATTGAAAGGCTTATCAATATTTTCAATTAATGTGAATGGTTTGAATTGTCCTCTAAAGAGGCACAGGTTGCCTGTCTGACTGGATACAAAAACTCAAGCCAGATACCTGCTGCATATAAGAATCAAATCTTACATTAAAAGACAAATAGAGAATCAAGGTGAAGGTATGGTCATCTATATTCCAGGCAAATGGAAAGCAGAAAAAAGCAGGTGTTGTAATACTATTTGTAGATGCAATAGGCTTTAAACAAACCACAATGAGGAAGGATAAGGATAGAAACTTCATATCTGTTAAAGGTAATACTCAATATGATGAGATTTCAATTATTAATATTTATGCACCCAACAAGAATACACCTCAATTTATGAGAGAAACTCTAACAGACACGAGCAACTTGATTTCCTCCACTTCCATAGTAGTTGAAGATTTTAACACCCCCTTCACAGTGCTGAATAGATTCTCCAGAAGGAAGCTAAGAAAGAAAGTTTAGATTTAAACTTAACCATTCAACATCGGGACTTAATAGAAATCTATACAACATTTCATCCCAACAAAACTGAATACACATTCTTCTCATTATCCCACAGAACATACTCCAAAATTGACCACATCCTGGGCTACAAATCTAACCTTAGCAAATTAAAAAAAATAGAAATTATTCCTTGCCATCTTCTCAGACCATCATGGTATAAAAGTTGAATTCAATAACAACAGGAACCTGCATACCCATACAAAAATATGGAAGCTAAATAACCTTATGCTGAAGGATAGATGGGTTATAGATGAGATCAAGATGGAAATCATCAAATTTTTGAAATAAAACAACAATCAAGACATGAATTATCAGAACCCCTGGGATATTGCAAAGGCATCACTAAGAGGGAAATTTATAGTACTGCAAGCCTTCTTCAAGAAAACGGAAAGAGAAGAAGTTAATAACTTAATGAGACATCTCAAGCAACTGTAGAAGGAAGAACACTCCAACCCCAAACCCAGCAGAAGATAAGAAATAACAAAATCAGAGCAGAATTAAAGGAAATTGAAAAAAAAGAATTACATAACAGATCAATAAATCTAAAAGTTGGTTTTTTGAAAAGATCAATAAAATAGATAAACCTTTGCCAACCTAACCAGGAAAAAAGACTAAAATCTCTAATTTTATCAATCAGAAATGGTATTGTTGAAATAACAACAGATCCCTCAAAAATTCAAAAAATCCTTAAGTAATATTACAAAAAACTCTACTTTCAGAAATATGAAAATCGGAAAGAAATTGACCAATACCTGAAAGTATGTCACCTACCAAGACTTAGCCAGAATGAAGTGAAAATGTTGAACAGGCCTATATCAAGTTCTGAAATAGCATCAACTATACAAAATCTCCCTAAAAAGAAAAGCCCAGGACCACATGGCTTTACATCAGAATTCTACCAAACATTTAAAGAGGAACTGGTACCTATATTACTAAACCTCTTCCAAAATATAGAAAAAGAAGGAATATTACCCAACACATTCTATGAAGCAAACATCACCTTGATCCCCAAACCAGGGAAAGACCCAACAAGAAAACAAAATTATAGGCCAGTATCACTAATGAATATAGATGCTAAAATACTCAATAAGATCCTAACAAACAGAATCCAACAACACATCAAAAAAATTATACACCATAACCAAGTCGGATTTATCCTAGTGTCTCAAGGATGGTTCAATATACATAAATCTATAAATGTAATTCAGCACATAAACAAACTAAAAAATAAAAATCATACGATTCTTTCAATTAATACAGAAAAAGCTTTTGATAATATCCAGCACCCCTTCATGATCAGAACACTTAAGAAAATTGGTATAGAAGGGACATTTCTTAAACTAATAGAGACCATCTACAGCGAAGCCACACCCAATATCGTATTGAATGGAGTTAAATTGCAATCATTTCCACTTATATCTGGAACCAGGCAAGGTTGCCCATTGTCTCCATTGCTCTTTAACATTGTAATGAAAGTTTTAGCCATTGCAATTAGGGAAGAAAAGGCGATCAAGGGTATCCACATAGGGTCAGAAGAGATCAAACGTTTACTCTTCTTAGATGATATGATTATATATCTGGAAAACACTAGGGATTCTACTACAAAACTTTTAAAAGTGATCAAGGAATGCAGCAATGTCTCAGGCTACAAAATCAACACCGATAAATCTGTAGCCTTTATATATACCAACAATAACCAAGCTGAACAAACAGTCAAGAACTATTTCTTTTATAGTAGTGCCAAAGAAGATGAAATATTTGGGAGTATACCTAACAAAGGACGTGAAAGGTCTCTACAAAGAGAACTATGAAACTCTAAGAAAAGAAATAGCTGAAGATGTTAGCAAATGAAAAAACATACCATGCTCATGGCTGGGAAGAATCAACATTGTTAAAATATCTATACTACCCAAAGCAATATATAATTTTAATGCAATTTCTATTAAAGCTCCATTGCCATATTTCAAAAATCTTGAAAAAATAATACTTCATTTTATATGGAATTAGAAAAAACCTCAAATAGCCAAAACATTACTCGGAAATAAAAACAAAGAAGGACGATTCACGCTACCAGACCTGAGACTGTACTATAAATTGATAGTGATCAAAACAGCATGGTATTAGCACAAAAACAGAGAAGTAGATGTCTGGAACAGAATCGAGAACCAAGAGATGGATCCAGGTACTTACCATTTATTGACCTTTGACAAGCCAATTAAAAACATTCAGTGGGGAAAAGATTCCCTATTTAACAAATGGTGCTGGGTGAACTGGCTGTCAACCTGTAGAAGATTGAAACTGGACCCACACCTCTCACCATTAACTAAGATAGACTCTCACTGGATAATATTTAAACTTAAGACATGAAACTATAAAAATATTTGAAGAAAGTGCAGGTAAAACTCTTGAAGGAATCAACCTGGGCCAATATTTTATGAGGAGGACTCCCCAGGCAATTGAAGCAGTATCAAAAATGTACTACTGGGACCTTATCAAACTAAAAAGCTTCTGCACAACCAAGAACACAGTAAGTAAAGCAAGCAGCTGGACGTCAGAATGGGAGAAAATATTTTCAGATTATACCTCCCATAAAGGTCTAATATTCAGAATCCCCAGAGAACTCAAATGTATTAGGAAGAAAAGAACACATGTTCCCATCTCTGGTTGGGCAAGGAACTTGAAGAGAAATTTCTCTAAAGAAGACAGATGCACCATCTCCAACACACATAAAAAAGCTCATCATCCTTAATCATCAGAGAAATGCAAATCAAAACTACTTTGAGATATCACCTAACCCTAGTAAGAGTTACCCACATAACAAAATCCAAAAACCAGAGATATTGGCGTGGATGTGGAGAAAAGGGCACACTTCTACACTGCTGGTGGGAATGCATAATAATACATTCCTTCTGGAAGGATGTTTGGAGAATACTTAGAGACCTAAAAATAGACCTGCCTTTTCGATCCTATAATTCCTTTACTAGGTTTATACTCAAAAGAACAATAATCACAATATAACAAAGACATCTGTACCAGAATGTTTATTGCAGCCCAATTCATAATTGCTAAGTCATGGAAGAAGCCCAAGTGCCTATCGACCCAGGAATGAACTAGCATATTGTGGTACATGTATACCATGGAATATTATGCAGCCTTAAAGAAAGATGGATACTTTACTACTTTCATGTTTACATGGATGGAGCTGGAACATATTCTTCTTAGCAAAGTATCTCAGGAATGGAAGAAAAAGTATCCAATGTACTCAGCCCTACTATGAAGATAAATTATAGCTTTCAC
>CAUYPK010114813.1:0-46755 GCA_963574355.1 Loris lydekkerianus
GTTCTTTTCTTATTAATAAGTTTGAGTTCTTCATGGATTCTGATTTTTAGACCTTTGTTGGAAATATAACCTGAAAAAATCCTCTCCCATTCTGAGGGCTGTCTGCTTGCTTTACTTACTGTGCTCTTGGCTGTGCAGAAGCTTTTTAGTTTGATCAGATCCTAGTAATGTATTTTTGATATTGCTTCAATTGCCCAAGGGTCCTCCTCATAAAGTATTATCCCAGGCCAATTTTTTCAAGTGTTTCCCCTGAACTCTCTGCAACAATTTTTATAGTTTCATATCTAAAGTTTAAGTCCTTTAACCAGTGAGAGTCAATTTTTATTATAGGAGAAAATATGTGGGTCCAGTTTCAGTCTTCTACAAGTCACCAGCCAATTCTCCCAGCATCATTTGTCAAATATAGAATCTTTCCCCCAATTTATATTTTTGATAGGCTTATCAAAGATCAAATTATGATAAGTATCTGAGTTCATCTCTCGGTTTTCAATTCTGTTCCATACATCTACTTCTCTATTTTTCTGCCAGTACCATGCTGTTTTGATCACTATAGATTTATAGTATAGTCTGAAGTCTGATAGCATGATTCTTCCTGATTTGTTTTTATTTCTGAGTAATGTCTTGGCTATTTGAGTTTTTTTCTGTTTTCATATAAAACAAAGTACTAATTTTTCCAGATCTTTAAAGTATGACAGAGGTGCTTTAATGGGATTGCATTAAATCTGTAGATTGCTTTGGATAGTATAGACATTTTAACAATGTTGATTCTTCCTAGCCATGAGCATGGTATATTTTTCCATTTGTTAACATCTTCAGCTATTTCTTTTCTCAGAGTTTCATAATTCTCTTTATAGAGATCTTTCACGTCCTTTGTTAGGTACACTCCCAGATATTTCATCTTCTTTGGCACTATTGTAAAGGGAATAGAGTGCTTGATTGTTTTTTTACTTTGACTATTGTTGGTATATATAAAGGCTACAAATTTGTGAGTATTGATTTTGTATCCTGAGATGCTGCTGTATTCCTTGATCACTTCCAGGAGTTTTGTAGTTGAGTCCCTGGGGTTTTCCAGATATACAATCATATCATCTGCAAAGAGTGACAGTTTGATCTCCTCCAATCCTATTTGGATACCCTTGACTGCCTTCTCTTGCCTGATTGTGATAGTTAAGACTTACATTACAATGTTAAAAAGCAGTGGAGACAATGGGCAACCTTGCCTGGTTCCTGATCTGAGCGGAATGTTTTCACTTTTACTCCATTGAATACAATATTGGCTGTGGGGTTGCTGTAGATGGCCTCTATCAGTTTAAGAAATGTTCCTTTTACACCTATTTTCTTAAGTGTTCTGATCAACAAAGGATGCTGGATATTATCAAAAGGGTTTTCTGCATCATTTGAGAAAATCATATGGTATTTGTTTTTTATTTTGTTTATGTGATTAATTATATTTATAGATTTATGTATATTGAACCATACTTGGGACCCTGGGATGAAACCCACCTGGTAATGATTATAATTTGTTTGATGTGTTGCTGAATTCTATTGCCTAGGATCTTATTCAATATTTTGCTTCTATATTCATTAGAGATAATGGTCTATAATTTTCTTTTCTTTTTGGGTCTTTTCTTGGTTTGAGTATCAGGGTGATATTTGCTTCATAGAAAGCAAAGTATCCCTTCTTTTTCTATGTTTTGGAAAATGTTAAGTAATATAGGTACTAGTTCCTTTTTAAAAGTTTGGGAGAATTCTGATGTGAAGCCCTCTGGTCCCAGGCTTTTCTTTTAGGGGAGATTTCTTACAGTTGATGCTATTTCAGAACTTGATATAGGCTTGTTCAAAATTCCCACTTCTTTCTGGCTAAGTCTTGGAAGGTGGTGTGTTTCCAAGTATTGGTCTATTTCCTTCACATTTTTATACTTCTGAGATTAGAGTTTTCTGTAATATTCATTAAGGATTTTTTGAATTTCTGAGGAGTCTGTTATTTGGCCTTTATCATTTCAGATTGATGAAATTAGAGATTTTACTCTTTTATTTCTGGCTAGGTTAGCCAAATATTTATCTATTTTAATGACCTTTTCAAAAAAACCAACATTTTGATTTACTGATCTGTTGTATAATTTTTTTGTTTTCAATTTCATTTAATTCTGCTCTAATTTTAGTTATTTCTTTTCTTCTGTTGGGCTTGGGGTTGGAATGTTCTTCCTTTTCCAGTTCCTTGAAATGTCCCATTAAGTTGTTGACTTCCTCTCTTTCCATTCTTTTGAGGAAGGCTTGTAACACTATAAATTTCCCTCTTAGGACTGCCTTTGTGGTATCCCAGAGGTTCTGGTAATTCATGTCTTCATTATTGTTTTGTTCCAAAAATTTAGCAATTTCCTTCTTAATCTCATCTGTACTCAGCTATCATTCAGCATAAGGTTATTGAGCTTCCATGATTTAGTATGAGTATGCAGATTCCTAATGTTACTGAGTTCAACTTTTATTCCATGATTACCCAAGAAAATACAAGGAATAATTTCTATTCTTTTAAATCTGCTAAGGTTAGACTGTTGACCTAAGATGTGATCAATTTTGGAGGCTGTTCCATGGGCAGATGAGAAGAATGTGTATTCAGTGTTGTTAGTATGAAATGTTCTGTAGATATCTGTTACATTCAATTGTTGTATGGTGAAGTTTAGGTCTAAAATTTCTTTGCTTAGTTTCTTATTGGAGGATCTATCCAACACTCCCAAAGGGGTGTTAAAATCTCTGGCTATTATGGTGCTGGAGGAAATCAAGTTGCTCATGTCTGTTAGAGTCTCTCTTGTAAATTGAGGCACATCTGATTGGGTGCATAAATGTTAATAATTGAAATCTCATCATGTTGAGTGTTGCCTTTAACAAATATGAAGGGACCATCCTTACCTTTCCTTGTTTTTGTTGGTTTAAAGCCTATTGTATCTGTGAATAAAATTGCAACACCTTTTTTCTGATTTCCATTTGCTTGAATTATAGATGACCATCCCTTCACCCTGATAAATATAGGACTTTATATTTAAATATAGACTTTATATTTAAAGCCTATATTTATCTTTTAAGGTAAGATGATATTCTTATATGCAGCAGATATCTGGCCTGAGTTTTTGTGTCCAGTCAGCCAACCTGTGCCTCTTTAGAGGACAATTTAAACTATTCCAATTAATTGGGAGTATTGATAAGCCTGGTAGTATTTTAGGTATGGAGTTTTTCAAAATTCCAATGGACATTTTTAATCTTTTCGCCACTGTGGAAGTTGGAGTTTGATCAAAAGTTTTTGAGTGAGTTTACTTTGGTGGTAGAGCATTGCGCTTGTCATTGCAGAAGATGAGTCTGAGAATATCCTGGAGAGCTGCTTTAGTTATGACAAATTTCTTCAACATGTGAATGTCATTAAAGTATTTAAGTTCTCCATCATAAATGAAACTCAGTTTAGCTGGATACAGGATCCTGGGTTGAAAGTTATTTTGTTTTAGGAGGTCAAAGTTTGATGACCATCCTCTTCTAGCTTGAAAAGTTTCAGCAGAGAGAGCTGCAGTCATTCAAATATTCTTCCCCTTGTAGGTTATGGTTTTCTTATGTCTGGCTGCTTTCAGAATTTTCTCCTTCATATTAACTTTGGCAAAGTTAATTATAATGTGTCTAGGAAATGTTTTATTTGGATTAAATAGTGCTGGCGTTTTGAAACTGTCTGCTATCTGGATTTCAGAATCTCTTGCCATATTTCGGAATTTCTCCTCCTTTATCTCTTTGAGTAGAGCATCTGGGCCTTTCAAAGCAACCTCTTCTCCTTCAGGGATTCCTATAAGGAGAATGTTTGCTCTTTTGGAGTGGTCCCACAATTCTCTCAGGGAATGGTCCATTTTTTTTCTCTACACTTCTCTTTCTCTTTGAGCACTTGGGAACATTCAAAAGCTTTGATTTCAATGTCAGAGATCCTTACTTCTGCATGCTCTATTTTGTTACTGAGGGATTCTACTGTATTTCTCAGATCTTTGAGGGCTTCAAGTTTTTGCCTCGATATGTCAAAATCTTTAGTGATTTTGCCTTTGAATTCATTGAATTCTTGACACAACTTTTGAATTACTCCTTGAAATTCTAATTCCATCTTTATCTCCATTCTGTTGCTCTTATTTGCCATCCAAGTTCTGAACTCAATTTCTGACATCTCAGCCATTTGTTTATGAATTGGATCATCTGATGTGTCATTTCTTGGGGGAGTAGATCTACTCTGATTATTCATGTTGCCAGAGTTTTTCCACTGATTCTGCCCCATGATTATTTTTCACTGTTTGGCTAGATGGTCAGGTAAGGTGAAATTGGATTGGGAGCTCCTGGAATTGTGGTTAACCAGCCCTTTGCCAAGGATCTGGGATTGGTGACTGTAGCTTTTTCCCCTACAGCTTTGCAAAGAATCCATATAGTATGACAGTTTGAGGCTCTGGGGACCTGCTTGGTGTGGTGGGGTTAGGTGGCTCTGTCTTGTATTCAGCTGGTCTTTGTCTGATCCTCATGGATTAGTGACTCTGTGTTGAAGTCTCAGCTGTGGAGAAATATAAGCAACTAAGACACCTCCCCACCCCCAAGGGCAATAACTGGAAGAGGAAAATCAACCCTTCCCATTGCCACACAACCAGGGCACCACCTGAGATGGTCCTTGGGTGATTGGCCCAGGTTAGGAGTTCCAAACCAATTGACCCAGTCAGTACCAACTCTCAAGTAGGAGAGTTCAAAAGGTCTCCAGCAACTAGATAGCAGAGTTCTACTGGCTGCTCAAATATGGCTCACTCTGGTGCTCTGTGGAGTCAGAAAGGCCTGCCCAGTAGCAGAATTGGACCAACGAGCTGATATCTCTTTCTTCACCTTGTATCTCTTTCATGCCCAGTCACTGGTAATCCCACAGGGCTATGGTCCTTCTCCCTACAATAAGCAGATGTGCCAGGACTTTGCACCTGCCAGAGTCAAAGGAAAATCAATGCCCCCTCAGCCTGGCCACCAGGCTCTGCCACCAGCTGGATCAGGGAGCTGAGGCCTGCCTGCCTCATGTACTCAATGGCAACTGGTGAGTGTTCCATCTGAGCTCAGTTCGAACCTGAGGATAACAAGTCAGGAAATGATTTTCTCCCTCAGCCACTATGCTTTTGCCCCAGCTGCTCTGTAGTACTGGTATCCCTATAGGGCAAAGTCTGACTTCCTCTGGCAGTCCTCAGAGTTGGGGAGGTGGCTCTGCAAGATTAGACTCCAGTGGGATTGCTCTACTATTGCTGAATCTTTGTGGGAGGTGTCCCTGTGCAGGTTCTAGGACGTTCCCATGGCCATGGAGGCAGCTATAGCTGTGGCTCTGGGAGCACAGGGTGCATGGCTCTAGCAGCAGGGTCGGGTGCACTGCACGCAGTTCTGGTAGGGCAGATGCACAGTGCTCTGGCAGGGTGGAGCTAAGGGGTGTGAGGCTCCAGCAGGGTGGTGCATGGGACGCTCAGTTCCAGCAGGGTGGGGCACATGGCTCTCAAGCCTCCTCCTGAGGCTGGTTTGCACTTTCACAGAGCCAAGCCTGATAGCCTCCCCCACTTTGTCTGTACTACTGCTGGGCTCACTTTTACAGTGTAGCTTTTCTACCATGGCTCTTGCAGTGCCTGGACCTGGCAATGAACCACAAACATTCCAGTCTCTGCAGGGGTTAGGCTTCTGGACCAACCATCAGGTGAGGGGGGGAGGGTGGACTGGAAGTTCAAAATGGCAGGGAAAACATTAGTTCAACTTTCATGCCTGGCAAGAGAGTACTCAGGATCACAGTAGGGTCCCTCTGGAGAAGTAGTTCCCACTTCCTGCAACTCTCTCCTGTGGGATGAGACAAGAGGTCCTCAGTTCACCACTCACCTATAGAAAACCTACAGTAAGCAAAAGAAAAAGAAAACTCTTGTGGGAGGGGATGGACACTTCCTTTGGTATGAGTTTTGTACCTGAAATTTGCTTTCTTGGAGTCTCAGCTTGCCTCAGCAGAGGTGATGTGCAATTATCTTCTCTCTCAGCTCAGGTCCAAGTCTTCAGCTTTATTGGGTACTTTCTGGTCATTATCCTTCCCTCTGGATGGAAACTTCTGTTTCAAAACAGCTGTGTCAAAAGCTGGCTTCAGTCGGCCATCTTTCCCCCAGATGTCTCTAACAGTTTTTTTTTAAAAAGAAAGCAGCACATTCAGAGAAATGAAAGAAATAGCTTTTGAAATGCTTTCTGTTCACACACCAGGTAGAGCAGGCTCACCCAGAGGATCATGGGAATAAGAAAAAGGTGTTCCCTGCCACATCTGTAACTTGGTTTGGACAGCTGAGCCCTAGCCATGACTACAGAGGATTATACCAAAGCTTTGCTGGCAGATTCAAGGAAATGAATAATAATATAATAATTTATTCAATGCTGCTCTTGGCAAGACACTGTGCAAGATGCCTTATATATATTACTGCTAATCCTTACTATATCCCTACAAGTTGAGCATTTTCATTCTAACCCTACATGTGAGCAAACTAAGGCTTAGGGAGTTTAAACAATCTTCTCAAAAAGCACATCCCTAGCAGATGCCTTACCTGGGATTTGAATGCAAGTCTACTTGACTGTAAAGCCCATACCCTTTACATTTCACCAAATTCCCTTTATAAAATACAGATCATAACACAGAAAGGGTTACCTTGAGAAAATATGGCATGCACACTCATTAAAACAAAGTTCACATATTTTAAGACTTCATATCATCTAACATTGGGTGATCATAACTACTCATATACCACATAGCAAAGAAACCCAGAAATGTTATCAGGCTATGCAATACATGACTTAGGAACCTGAATTCAGAGTCAGGGTGAGCTCAAATTACAGTATTACAGTTCATTAGCTGTGTAATTCAGCAATCCACTTAACTTCTCCATGCCTCGATTCAGTTATTCTAAGAACTGAATGACACAGTGCAAATAAAGAAATAGCTTAGTATTTGGTGCAAAGCAAATACATAACTGTTTTGTTATGATTCTCTATGCACCCAAAGAAACTCATCTCCTGTACATCCAGGAAACTTATGTTCCTTGATATGGTGAACAAGGTCCTCCAGGAATAAATACCTGCCCTGCAGCAGCAACATTTATTAACTCTCCAATTGCACCTAAAATTTCATGGAACAATCTCTCATCGGTCTTCAACCCACTATCCTAAATCTATCTGACTCCTCAGGAAAAGGAGCTCCCAAGTCACTTCCATCAGAGGTAGCTCAGTTGTGCTCCTCTATGGTCTCCACCTGTGCCTGTATCTGTAGCCCTCTTGTCCATCACAAACTTGTCACATTTGAGGGCCATTTCTTCTTTATGTTTGTCTACCCAGAACTGAGCTCAGAATCTAGTGCTCCTAAGCCTATAGCCAATGCTTAATAAAAGAAAGGATGATTACCAAAGAACAGACACTAACAAATTATGGCATCACACCTGGAATCTCAAAAAGGAGGAATCATCTAAGGAGAAAGGAAACTCCAAAGTGAAAATATTTAATTCACTCTTCCTCACCATGTGATGGTCATTTAGAGATCTGCAGTATTGCCATCAACAAGCATCTATGGATAATTTTGCCTAGGGCTATGTTCAGCCAGAGCAGTTATATGTGCACCTGTATGAATGTTAGTTAAGTTTGTTCCCTCTTACTTCTTACAAAAACTCACTGGTCACCCTAAATTCTCATTTTGCCATGAGGCTTCAGTACAGGCCAAACTGGGTACCAGAATAGCATGTTTAAGATATTGATTCCTCTACCCTGTATCCCCTCTCCCACCCACCTTTCCCTGACACAAAGGGTATAGCTCTAATTTAAAAAAAATTAGCACTATAGTTGACTAGATCCAAATGGCAATTCCCAGAACATCTGGGATTGTTGGGGGAGGGGGGGGGAATGGAGGGAATCTGTTGACTTTTCATAAAAGCCAAAAGTTCTGATTCTCAGTAGGCAAAGTTCTTTCCTTTGAGTCTACTCAGCTGCGAAAATATAGAGGGTAAAGTGTGAGAAATTATAGAGAATAAAGGTGAAAGGTCAGGCAGGGTGACCACACAAGAAAGAGAGGCAACAATTGTACTGAATGTTGAAGAATGAATGGCCAAGGTGGGTGGATTGCTTGAGCTCAGGAGTTTGAGACCAGCCTGAGCAAGAGCAAGACTGTGTCTCTAAAAATAGCCAGGCATGTGGCAGGCACTTATTGTTCTAGGTGTTCAAGAGGCTGAGGAAAGAGGACCACTTGAGCCCAAGAGTTTGAGGTTGCTGTGAGCTAGGACACCGTGACCCTCTATCCAGGGTCACACAGTAGGACTCTGTCTCAAAAAAAAAAAAAAAAGAGTGAATGGTAGATCAATAAGACAATTTGCAGAGAGATTTCATTTAATTCTGGGTTGTTTTGATGTATTAGATATGAAAATTTAAGGACAGTTATAAAATGGGATCATGTTCTTTGATCACCACATCTAGGTCAAAATTATTCATCTGCTTGTGAACCCCACAACTCCTCAGTGTCCTGGGGGAAAGGGCTGCTCCAGTAAATGATCTTCAAACTGGTCAATCTATCCTATGATCTATGTCTCACAGAATTCCCAGGTTGGTGAGATATTGAGGATGGAAACTTTACCTCATTCATTCGTTTATCACCTGTCAATATCTAGCTGTGTGTCTAGAACAGATTAGGTGCTGAATAAGTATGTGTTAAATTGACCTGGACCATCACTAACTTACTTCAGGAATTCCAAGCCAACTTACCATCACTCTCCAGCATACCAAACAGGTATCAGCCAATTTTTGTGAATATAAGCCATCACTTCCTAACATTTCTCCTTATGATGTCAGAAGACATAAACTCCGTACAAATATACTATAATTTTTATGCATAATCAAATGTATTGTTCATCTCTACTGATTAGCCCAGGGAAGTCTCACTGAGCAATTTCACAACACTTCTGGAGCCTTGCCCTTATAATGTGTCTAAATAATGAGCCTCTTCTAAGTCTCTTCCCTAAAAATATGAGAGCATTCTTAGTTATGTCACTGTGTCAGCAGCACTGGAATACTTCAATGGGTATTAATAACTATGCATTTGCATAGGATCAAAGATAGAGAGTACCCTGGTTATATGTTCAGGCCAATCAAATCACAAATTAATTTATTTTGTAGGATCTCTGACAGCAGATGTCCCTAAATATGGTGATGAAGAGATATCCATGAAAGCCACCACATGGGAATGCTCAAGTTGTTCACAAGCTAGCCGTCCAGGGGAAACATCTGTCTATATTGCATGCTGCTCAAAGAAATCAGATCTTCATTACAGACAGTCGTTATCATGTTGTCTATCATGCTTCCCAGAGTGCGTCCATGAGGAGGTCACAGGCACACTCTGGCTGGAAGCCATGTCTAGACCCTAAAATTAGCTCCAATATTGGAAAGACCACAAGGAACTTAGCATATGCTTGACTAGTGGGAAAAAAAAAAGAGGCAAAAAAATACCTATTTATCTATAACAATAAGCCAAAGAATTTAATAAGCCCTATCTACATGTTATAGAACTACTCTAAAAAAGACAAATCTGTCAATTCTGAAAGACAAATTTTCAAAATGACTTAAACTCATCCTGAAATAGATCCTCACCAAAAAGATTCATCACATTTTTTTGTTTTTACTGTGAAGAAAAAGTTCTCTAAGTCTAATCTCCCAGTTAAATTATTTGTTCCCACTAAAGCTAATATATTCTTTGTAGTACTTAATATAGCTGTAGTTTGCAAGGAAGTTTGAAAATTAAAATGTGAACCCTGGAAGGACAAGGACCAGATCCAGATCCATCTTGCTCACTAGCATATCTCAAAGGCCCACATGCCTGCCCAGAGTCAGACTCTCAATAGGTATTTGATGAAGGAGCATGTACGTGGCTGAATATGTATTGACCATATGCCATGCACTGAGGATTGTGCTAGGTAC
Source organism: Loris lydekkerianus (assembly GCA_963574355.1). Taxonomy (NCBI): domain Eukaryota; kingdom Metazoa; phylum Chordata; class Mammalia; order Primates; family Lorisidae; genus Loris; species Loris lydekkerianus. The sequence continues at coordinate 10,000 of CAUYPK010114813.1, forward strand.
AGATTAGGCAAAAGGAATCAGAAAGCATCAGAGCCAGGCTTGTGAAATAAATTAATAGTAACATCTACGGATTTCATTGAAGTGCTGAGAACCTCCAAGACAAACAAGAGCTAATTCCGGATCCTACATTTTCCCCCCTCCTCTCCTTAGTTACAACTTTTGTACCACAGTTATGATTATAGTGCTTCCTCTGACAGAGTTTTGCCAATTCAGCTGAGGTCACAGGTGCCTGGGTAGGAGGAAGTGCACAGAGTTGTGAGAGGTTGCCATGCTCGGGGAGTTTGACAGTATTTTTTTCAGGTTACTGAATGAACAACAGGTCAATAAAATCTACTTTCTTTACTGCCATCGGGTGATGATTTTTTAGCTGAATCTCCAAGAAACTCATCACCACTCAAAAGCAAAGAGTACACAGTAACCGTGGAAGCTCAGTTTCCTGTCCCAGGCCTACAAGTACTCATGAGGCTAAAAGACATATTCACAGAGACTGAGCCTGGTTGGGTAAAAGCTGAATATCTAAGCAAACAGGAAGGCTCTGCTAGTCCAGGACACGGTATGCACAATGAGTGCTTTTGTGCCTTCTACATCCCTACTGGCATGGTTTGGGGGTTGCCTGCATCACCTGCAGTGCTAGTCAAAAAATTGGGGGGCTCTATCTCAGATCTACAGAATGAGATTCTCTTGAGCAGAATCATACATCTTTACTTTTTCACAATGCTCTGATTTGTACACACACTCAAGTTTGAATATTACTTATCTCTACTGATTTTGTACACGACTAGTCCAGAGAAGTTTCTCTACCAATAAAAGATTATGTTAGAGACGGTTTGTTCATCCTTATTTCCATTACTGTGGGCTAAGAAATGTGATCTTCTGCAAAAATCTGGAAGGATGTAAGAAGCTGGGGGATTTGGGATAAAGGGAAGAAGGGAGTGTTTACACCCAGCCATTAAAGATTAAAAAAAGGTATAAGCCAATTGGAAAGCAGTAGGTTGCGTTATACAAAGGCTTTTGGTATGTTCCTGGCACTTTCAAGTTTAAATCCTATACAAATTCATTTGCTGATATGATATATAATTCTATTTCTCATAGCAGCCCCAAAATGAAAACTTTTAAATGTGGGCGTGGAGAGGTGGATATTCATCCATCTTTGGAGGGAATCAAAATTGATGTACCCTTTTGTAGATGAATTTTCCCATAATTATGAAATAAAAAAATCCACTTTCCCCTTGACTCCATAATTTCACTGCTAAGAATTAACCCTACAGACATACTGTACCTGCTAACATATGCTAACACTTTATGTACTACTAAAATAAAGACTCTCTGCTGAAAAAAAAAAAAAAAACCTCTTAGTTGCATTCATCTAACTTATTTGCTGTTTATTATAAACCCAAAGTACAACTGGCTTTATATAGTAATTTTATTAATAATACATTATACTATCACTAGTGAAGGGTCATGGAGAAGGCAATTAACAACAGATGAGTCCTGACTCCTTATTTTGTGCCAAGTACTGTGCTAAGTGCACCCACCCTGCAACTCGAACATGCTTTTCCCCTTTTTTTCAGACCAGAAACTCAGGCTCAAAGGGTAAAAAATCATGCTCCTAGGGTCATGGCTGACAAATGCATAAACAAACTTGAAGACCCTTCCTCAAAGCCAGTTCTCTTTTTTAACTGTAACAGGAAAAAGAACATCTGAGAGTATTAATGCTATCTAGAAATATCAGCACTATCAAGTTTCTCAGTCAACTTACCTTATTTCAATACAGCACTCTTAAAACTCAGGAAAGAATAGGAACTGTTATGTTGACAGATTATGGTAGGAGGAGCCAGTCACATGAAAAATGTTTCAATATTTTAAACCAATTTTAATAACTTAAAGGAGTGGAAAAACACTCATGATGATTTTTCTAGCCCTTTCAGATCTGTCCTCTGGGCACACAAACTTCCATCACTGTCTTGCAGCAATGGAGGAATTATTTTCATCCCACAAGGGACTTGAAGATTTCCTTCTAATAGCTCTGTTCAGTTCTTGAGTAAATAGGAATAATTCCACCACCTCTTTAAAACTTAGTCCTTCATATATACAAAATAAGGGATGCTGGGGGATGTGTAGAAATGTGTGGCTGAGCTCAGATTCACAGCCTGAGGTTACAAGGCTCCCCTCCAAGTTTTCACCTATATCAAATCATTCAGCAGGCTTAACCACTCTGCCTCTACCCCAAGGAAAATACTAACATGATTTAACTGCAGTTAAGAATTCCAGTAGGTACTTACTAAATGTGGCATAATGTTTTCCATACATAGAGAAAGGCAAATTATTTTGCTAATCTATGCTTCACTCCAATCACATTTTATAGCTCCATCTCTCATCAAAGCAGAAATAATTTAATGAACTTTAAATTTGTTTTATATAAAAGACATAATTATGAGAAATACAAAGATTCATAGGTACGAGATCTTTAAAAATGGCTTACATGGCAAAAGCACATCAGAAATGTTAAATTGTTTTTTAAAAAATACAATCTTTTTAACATTTTGCTTGTAACTTCTTTTTGAGTTTATATTTAAGATAATTTCAATGACAAAATAGTGGGTGAACAGAAAGCTAATGATGTAGAGAAAAGGGAGAAATCCTTACTATGCAAATCATAGGAAAGTGAGTGTCCTAGAGAAAGAAACTACATGAAAGAGGATAGGGGTCTGGACGAGAAAGCGTTTCTGGCCAGATCTGTGGGACTGCAGGCAGTGTGATTATAACCCTGTCTGTAGTTCGTCTGTGATCTCTTGCCAAAGTCAGACAATTTAGCAACAGTAAAAATACAGGAATGACTTACCTTTTAGCTGATGTGTCAGGAAAATCACTTTATAGTACTTTTTGCAGGCAGTTGTATAGCCAAGACAATAGCCCAGGGTTTACAGTGAATAGGTAACACTATTTATAATGAAAAACTATCCCAGAGAATTAAGGAGCTGAGAACTCAAATCTGTAAGGAAGAAAATCAAGGTCAAAGAACCAGGTTAATGTCAAAATGTTTTAACTTGGAAATTCACAGACAAATATTTCAGTTTAAACAACAAATTTCAGAGTTGCTGCTACCAGGATGGCTTAGCAAGTTGTGACTTCAAAGTGAGTCTTGCAGCAGTTGAAAGGCTGGCGGTGCATGTTTCTATATGAGGGGTAGGGGTGGGGGTAGGGAACAGGTGGCTATGATCAATTTGACTGCCTCTTTGGGAGGATGGTGTAAACCATGTTGTAAGCTAAAGAGTAAACCATACAAGTATTTTTAAGGAGGTGTTTAATGCCCCAGGTAGTTAGATGTGATATTTTACCAGAAGAAATGGGTTTAATATATACAAATGGCCCTAGTAATGGAACATGTTTCAAAAATAGCTGTGGATAGACAGAACTGAAGAGTGTATTGTTAGACCATGTCCTGCAAAAAGGATGGACAGAGTAAAGGATGAATAAAAAACATTCTTTTGGGAGTCAATTCTATCCTATAAAATATTTTTCTTATTGAGATATTAATATACTCTTTATGATAGATAAGGAAAGTTCAGAGCTGCCAATATCATTCCAATAGCTAATGCAGCTCCCCTTTTTCCTTTCCAGTAGAACCCCATATTATTTATGGTTGCAGTGTGTTTGTTTACAAAAACATGAACAACTATTTTCTAGCCTTCTTTACAGCCAGAAGTGATCACAAGTGATAGTTCAATCAATGAAACATAAGCAGAAAGGAGTGGGCCGAACTTCTAAAACTGCTTAAAGACTACTGCCAAAAGACTACTTTTGCCCCTTTCTCTGCTCCTCCTTTCCTCTGATTTGGGCACAGGTTGGGTTGGGCTCTGAAAGCCATCTTGGGAACATGAGGACAAGAGACATATCCTCAGCATGGCAAAGTAGAAGCCTAAGTCCTTGATTTCTCACAACATTGCCATGCAAGGCCTGAACCACCTATCTCCATTCTGCTTTTGCATAAGGTATAAATGATCTCTAACTCATTTAAGCAATAGGGCCTTTATAGGGGAGAAAGTGGGGTTTGGGATATCTACATACATTACTTACAGCAATGTAATTTCTCACTTGCACAGAGTATAATGTGCCTATATGACATTTCCTTTACCACTGCTAGAGATTCACTACTTTGGTTTAACAGAGATGAAAATGTAAAAATGATGTTCAAAATGTAAACTTTCCTGACAGGATCATATTAAAGGAACCGAAAGTCAATATTATTTAATCCATTTTATTCCAAAGCTAACCATTCACCTAAAGGAAGGAGTAAGAAAATTAATTTTAAGAGTATGGTATAGTTTCATTATGCAGTCACACCATAGAGGTGAAGTGCCATCCTGAGGATATGCACATAATTTACCACCACTCAAAAATTTCTACCAGTCTGCAGATTACTGCCCAAAATATAACCCACTGTTTTAGGACAACCAACTAAGTATGAATCTAAATCTTCCCAACATTCCCACGATTCTTGCAATCATATTCAGAAAAAGTAATATTATATTCAAAAACAAACATGGACAGAAAAAACTAAATAGTTTACTGTTATGTTTCTCAACACCACTGACTCATGCTCTGCAATGGGTATAAACAGAATAAAAGATAAATAGATACAATTTTTGTTGGGATTTTAGGAGTATTTTAAAGATTTAACAAGTTCTGTTAAGACTTTGTATTAAATAATATGAGAAACTAGAAGATGGAAGTGATGATAAAGTGATTAAATGGTTTTAAGAATCATATATCTAGAGAAATAAGACAGAGGCAGCCCCAAACCATTCCAGGTATTTCATAGGATCTGTGGTTCAAAATGCTGATGAAAACAACTCTGTCATAGTTGAAACTGCTCTATCACAATTACTGTGACCACTAACATACAAGTTTATGAAGACCTTCCAGTTCAAGAAAGACAAAGAGGAAAAGAGGAAGGTGCACTATTGTGGAGGACAGTCACACTGACTGTCTTGCTCCTTCTCTTGTAACCTCAGCCACTTTTAAAAGCCATTTAATGACCTGACAACAACACCTAATTCAACTCTTTAATCATGATGATGATGTGATGGCAAGATATAGTACCATTTTCTTTGTCAAGAATGAATTGTGGCCAGGTATTGTGGCTCATGCCTGTAATCTTAGCAGTTTAGGAAACCAAGGCAGGCGGATTGCTTGAGGTCAGGAGTTTGAGACCATCCTGAGCAAGAGAAAGCCCCATCTTTACTAAAAATAGAAAAATTAGCTGGATGTGGTGACACAGGCCTGTAGTCCCAGCTACTCGGGAGGCTGAGGCAGGAAGATTGCTCAAGCCTAGGAATTTGACGTTGCAGTGATCTATGATAACATCATTGTACTCTAGCCCAGCAGATTTTTCATCAGAAACCTTATAGGATAGAAGAGAACAGAGTGATATACTCAAAGTGATGAAAGAAGAAACAATGCCAACCAAAAGACTGTATACAACAAAATTACCATTTGAAAATGGAGAGATAAAGTCTTTCCCAGACAAACAAAAAATTAAGGAATTCTATCCCACTAGACCTGCTTTACAAGAAATGCTAAATGGAGTTCTTCAAGTTCAAACTAAAGGACACTAAAGAGCTGCATGACAGAATAAAGTATGATACCTATTGTAAATACATACATAAACATAGAATGCTGTCTTACTGTAATGGTGGATAGTAAATCACTTCTATTCCTAGTATAAAAGCTGAAAAACATAACTATTAAAATAACTATAATTAAAATTATAAGATACACAATATGAATAAACGTAAATTGTGACAATGATGACATAAAGTATGGTGAGGGGGGAAAGTTTAAGTGTAGAGTTAATGTATGCAATTGAACTTAAGTTGTTATCAGCTTAAAATAGATTATTATAACTCGATATTTTATGTAAGACCCATAAAATACTTATAGAAGTTACACTAACGAAAAGAGAAAGGAATCAAAGTATGTCAACCCCCAAATAGACAAAATGCAACAGAAGAAAGCAAGAGAGGATAAAAGGAAATATGACATGTACAAACAATTAACAAACTATCAATTTTAAGTCATTCCTTATCAATAGTTATTTTAAATGTAAATAGGTTAAATTCCCCAACCAAGACATAGTGTGGCTGACTGGATTAAAAAAAAAAAAAATCCAATAATATATTGTCTGCAAGAAATTAACCTTAGATTTAATGTCATATACAGGCTGAAAGTGAAGGAATAGAAAAGAGATATTCCACACAATTGCTAACCATAAAAGAGGAGGGGTGGCTATACTTGTATCAGACAAAATATACCTTAAGTCAAAAGCTGTCACAAAATACATAAGAGGATATTATTTTATGACAAAAGAACCAATTCATCAAGAAGATATAACAGTTAGTAAAACATACGTACCCAACATCACAGCACCTAAATATATAAAGCAAACATTGGCAGAACTGAAGGGAGAGCAACACAGTAACAGCACAAGAGTCTAGTGCCCCACTTTCAATAATGAACAGGGTATCCAAACAGATCAAGACAAAAACAGAGCTTATATAAAACTATAGATCAAATGGACCTACCAGACATACATACGTACAGCACATTCCACCAAACAACAGAATACGGATTCCTCTCAAGCTCACATGGAACTTTGTCCAGGATGGATCACATGTTAGGTCACAAAACAAGTCTTAACAAATTTAAGAAGATTAAAATCATACCAAGTATCTTTTCAGACCACAATGGAATGAAACTGAAAATCAATACCATAAGGAAGCCTGGAAAATTCACAAATATGTGTAAATTAACAACACACTCATGAATAGCCGTTTGGTCAAAGAAGAAATAAAATGGAAAATTAGAAATACTTCAAGACAATGAAATTTAAAAATACAACATATGAAATCTTATGGGATGTAGTAAAACCAGTACTAAAAGCGATGCTTATAGTAATAAACACCAGGATTGAAAAAGAAGAAAGGTCTCAAATAAACAATCGAACTGTATATCTGAAGTAACTAAGGTATAAACACTAAGCAGAAGGAAGGAGATGACAAAGATTAGAGCCAAAATAAACAGAACAGAAAATGAAGGAGAGAAGAGAGAATCAGAGGAGGCCAAAATCACTTTTGTAACAAACCTACTCCCATGATAAGAATATTAATTAATTCATGAGGGCAGAGCCCTCATGACTTAATCACCTCTTTAAGGTCCCACTTCTCAACACTGTTAAACTGGGGATTAAGTTTCCATCACATGAACTTTGAAGGACCATAGCATATATATTTTACTACAATAAAGACAGAAAAAAAATTCATAAAGAATGGATTGTGCTCAGTGTTTTACTGAAAAAACTATTTTCGCCTCCACAGCAACAAGAAAGTAGATTCCTCCTTCCTCCTCTAGGTGGGAGGGTGGAAGGTGGCCATTTGCAAGCATGCACTGGCCTCCAGAGTCCACACCCTGTATCGTTTCCACTACAGATGTGAAAGCCCCCACAGTGTACTTATAGACTAAATTTCTATTTTAAGATTCAGGGAAAAAGAAAAAAGGAAGGCAAGCAACAGTGAAAAACAGCTAAGATTTATTCTCCAAAAGAGAGCGGTAAAACAAATGCAGGTTAAAGGAGGTAGACTTTGGAAGCAAACACAGCACTGACCGTGGGCTGACAGCCCTGAGTTGGAATTGCAGGTCCACTGTTAACTGTGAGCGGAGGTATTAGGGGCCCTCTTATTGTTCAGTAACCCAGATCCCGGGAGATGAGTCAGACATGCCCTTAAAGAGTGGCTTACAGGAAGCCACTTGTGTGCTGAGGCGAGGCAGGGAGCGCTGCGATGAGATGATGAGGCAAAGACCAGCCTCACACAACCTCAGAACACGCAGGTGGGCACAGACAGCGGGGGGCTCCCTCAGGACCCTGGCAGGGCAAGGGAGAATGGGAGACCATGCCTTCTGTTGGGGGGCTCAGACGAAAAGGTGGTAGTAATGTTGTTGTCACCTGCATCCTTTTTAATGCACCATGGTAGGCTGCTGTGGAAGTTAGGAAAACAAGTGTTGGTTACACAATATATTTTTTGAATTATTTCCTGATTTCTCTGCCAGAGGATTTTTTAAAATAAGACTTTTATGTACTTACAGTCAAATTTTCCATCAGGTTTCATTCTAGTAACCACAAATGAGACTTACATTTTTGGGTTTGGCATCGCTTGTGTGGGCAAAACCCAGCACTTGTACAAGCAAAAGTAGGGGTGGTAAGGAACAAGCTCTCATCCCACGTAACTGTGGAAAACCTGAGCCCATGAGATCAACACCGACCCAGCAGCGGGCAGGCTGGTACTCTAGGGGCCACGCCATGTTGCCCAGACAGCTGGCCAAAAGCAGGTGCCTTTCCTTCAAAAGCTTTTTTGTGTATCTGGTAACCAGAATTGGGCCTCTTACAAATTATTCTGGGCAACAGAGTTATTGCTCGAACAACCCATTATGTGAGATGGCTCCAAACCGGGTCATAGTCTTATGTGACCACACTGCCCCCCCCCCACACACACACACACACACAATAGTCTGCTATTAATTCCCCAAAATGAGAATGTGCTCTTAGCAGAAAAAGAATTCTCTAATTGCCAAAACCAAAAATATTTCTCTCGGAAAAGAAATAACCCTGAGTAGAAAATTCTTTAGCTATCTGTTGGCCCCATGTGACTGTTCCTCACCTTAATGCTCACTTACCTTTTTGTCAATTAAAACCTAAAGAGTTCTTTTCATACCTGCACACCATCTTCCAAAACACTTGTGATCCATGTATTTTAATTTCAAAAATCAATTCCAAAAAGATGCTCCCTCCATGTTCACTTGCTCTGTGGGACCAAAGAATTTTCTCCACAAATATTCTGGATTTGATTCCAGGGCTTATGTCACGCTTCCTGATGACTTCGGGAAGTGGTCTTGTTCTAATGCCATCTCTGTGAGCTGATGGCTCAGCCAGTTCAATCCAATTCCCAAGCCAGAAAGCAGTCCTTAGCAAATTCCAGCCCGTTTGCATCCTTTCCAGTGTATATTTTAAAGGTAAAGGCAAATATGTATTTTTCAAGTCAAGGAAGAATTTAAATATTCTCGAAGGAAACTTTTTTCTGCATTTGTATATTTTTCTAGAAGCAGAGGATTCCAAGCTTACCACAAGTGTATCTTTAAAAAGATAGATTCACGGTAATTACGTATGACTTACCAAAATCCATTAGGCAACAGCGTGTGTAAGTAAATACAGGGGCGCTGAGCGGTGTGACTCAACACAACTGCCTGGGGAAGATCACAAAGTTCCTAGCAGGTAATCAGCACCTCATAGAGAACACAAGAAAGAACAGAATTCTGTTTTCATATTAGCTGGGTGAATCTTAAATTTGTGAGAGAAACGAAGGGTAATAGCAACGCTATTGTTTAAGTCCACTTACACCAGTTTTGCTTGTGACCCTTTCTGAAACAAACAAAAAACTTCTCAAAGCTTTTCAATCCACTTCACCATCATTAGAAATTATTTATTATGCCTTGAAATTTCAGAATTCCCACGCAAGACAATGTACTATAGCCATCTTTATTATTAAGCATATAAACATATGCATTTATATACACTTACCACACATATGCATACATGTGTGTGTACATATGTATATACATGTGCACATAAGTACCGTATATACTCAAGTATAAGCCAAGTTTTTTCAGCACAAAATTTGTGCTGAGTTCGGGTTTCTCGGCACAAATTTTGTGCTGAAAAAACTCGGCTTATACTCTAGTATATACGGTATATAGGGCTAAGCCCATGCACATGAATAATGCATGTTCATATGTACTACATACATGCATATGCGCATACACATACAAGGTGGCCATAAAGTTTGTGTGCAATTCGATTTACATTGCACAGAAACTTTATGGTCACCCTGTATATGTATCTATTTTAAAAGATCTTTCTTCTGTCACAGGATGATCCTATTTGACATTAAAAATTGTCAGGGCCACAGTTATGAATCTGATAGACCTTTTGTCATATAGATCCACTTTTATTTAGGTTTAAAGGAAAATCATTTATTATTGTTAGGAAAATGATTCTCTTCCAATTTTGATGAACTTATGAATATTTTTCATAGGCAATTTTATCCTCCTTATCACAGAGCCTATACTTTTTTCCATTTTTTAAACCAGTGGTTCTTAACGGAGAGTGATTCCCCCCCTCCCTGAGTCCCAGTCCACAGTGGACAGTTGGCCGTATTGTCACAACCGGATGGGAGTGGGTGGAACAGTACTGGCAAGTAGCAAGTAGAGAGTGGCAATGCTTCTAAACATTCTACAGAACAGCCTGCCCATGATAAAGAATTATCTTGCCCAAAATGCTAATACTGCTGAAAACCCCCATTTACATTAAAGCCCCTTTCTCACTTAATGTTACGACTGTCCTTCCATCTTTCAAAACTGAGCTAACCCTGTTCACTCAGAAGAGGCCTCTCAATAATCAACCTACAGCTTGCTGATAATTATTCACCCTTCAACGCCAGCAGCATTCATAGCTTAGGTATTTAATTACAGAACTATGCCTGCCTTTCACTAAGATGCCAAATCATCTGAATCTAGTTATGTATCTGATGGGAAATGGTATATAATGAAAGGATGGGGGGAAAGGCATGTATTAGTTTCCTAGGGCTGTCACAATAAATTGCCACAACCTAGATGGCTCAAGAAATTGATTTGCTCACAGTTTTGGAGGCCAGAAGTCTGACATCAGAATATTAGTGGGACTCCACCCTATAGAGGCCCTATGGGAGAATCTTCTCTTGCTTCTCCCAGTTGCTGGCTGATCCCAGCGCTCTTTGGCTTGTGCCCACATCACACCAGTCTTTGCCTCTGTCTCCATAAAGCTTTTTGTCCTCTGTGTTTTCTCTTCTGTCTCTTGTAAGACATATGTCATTGAATTTAGGGCCCACTTGGATAATTCAGGATGATACCATCTCAAGGTCCTATACTAATTACATCTGCAAAGACCATTTCCCCAAGTAGGATCACATTCACAGGTGCCTCATAGAAATATCTTTTGAGAGGCACTGTTGAACTTCCTACAGAGTGTGTGTATGTGCACCTGCACATGTGCGTGTGTGCATTCAGAATCACTGCAACAAGGTCAAGTTCAAAGCAAGCAAAGGATTTTCTCAAAGTGTAAAGTAAGGGTTAGCATACTTTCATTTACATTAATAATGTCACTACAACTGTCCATTGAATGAAAAAATGTATCATCTCTATCTGAAAGCTATTTAAAATAAAGGAAATCTGGTGACTTAAGGAAACTCTACAGAGAAATGAGTAGGCTTACTACCCAGGGAAATACATGTATTATTCCAGACAGATGAGAATCAGTATAATTTCAAAGGTATATATCTATACAATCCTAGATAGCGCTCAAGTGGTTCAATTTTCATTGTTTCTTCAGGGGAGGGCAAAAATGATTATGGAGTTTCAATGAACCTCCAGAAAGAAGAATAAAAATCTTAAAAAAACATTTTGTTAAAATCTCTTTATTTTAGAAATTGGTAAACTAAGATCTTCCAAAAGCTTTCATCTTTCTGACTTGCCCAGGATCACATAGAAGTTGACTGAGACAAGATAGAAGCTCAATACCATCATTCTAGACCAATATTCTTTCTCTACATGCTACATTATGTCAAGCTACTTTCCTCCTACTACAAAGTAGACCCATTCTCTTGTTCTCCTTTTAGTTGAAATAGAAGAGGAGGCTAAGGCTGCCATAAAAAATTGCCATAGACTGGGTTGGCTAAAACAATAGAAACTTATTTTGTCACAGTTCTAGAGTCTGTCAGTCTATTATTAGGGTGCCACCATAGCCAAGTTTTGGTGAGAGCTCTCTTGCTGGTTCATAGGAGTCCTCCATCAAGCTGTGTCCTCACCTGGCTTTTCCTTTGCCTATGCAGAGGGAGAGAGAGAGAGAGAAAGAGAGAAAGAACGGGAAAGTGATCTCTTTCTTTCTTACAAGGCCACCAGTCCTATCAGATTAGATCCCCACTCTTACCTCATTTAGCCTTTACTGCCTCTTGAAATTCCTATCTCCAAAGACAGTCACATTAGGGGTAAGTACTCTAATACATTTTTTTTTTTGGGGGGGGGGATACAATATAGTCCACAGCACATTCTCGTCACCTTTTGTGAATAAGGAGTACCATATATACTCAAGTGTAAGCCGAGTTTTTTCGGCACAAAATTTGTGCCGAAAAACCTGAACTCGGCACAAATTTTTGCCAAAAAAACTCAGCTTATACTCGAGTATATATGGTATTTATGTTTCAAACTGCCTTTTTAAAAAAAAATTGTATTTAATCTCAAAATCTACATCTTATTTAAAAGTTATTTAATAACTTTGTAATTTTCTCTATTTAACAAATTAGAAAACTGAGGTTCAAAGAAGACTCAATGGGCAGGTCCAAAGTCATACAGCTAGTGAGAGGCAAGCTGGAACTCAACACACGCCTTTTACATAGTATTCACATTCTAGAGCTCTTTCCAGTGTCCAAGATGATCTTTTGTGTTAGTCACCATTTAAGAGCTGTCTTTAAAAAGCATCCACAGACACTGTGAAAACATATGGCTCCTAACATGCTCCTTAGAGAGAACTTCTATGAATGTCTAGCATTGTAATTCTTACATTCGACCATCTAACACATTAGTGACTTGAACCCCCATAGAATGGAAACAGCTTAATATGTCATCTGTTCTCATGTGCACCAGGAATATGGCTTGAGAGGAGATTCAGCTGTTCTTGCAGTAAGCCATCAAGTCCTAAAAAAATCCCAAATCTTAAAGGAATAAATGATTATTCACGGTGCCAAAAGCACATTTATTTTGAACAAGAAAACATTATGTTAAAGAATGTGGGAGAAAAAAACTGATATAGATTCATTCAATGAGCTTTTCATTGAAACCTCTAAAATTGAACAGAAGAGGTATTTCATTCCATATGTGATTTTACCTCATATAAAAGCAAAACTCTTGTCTGTTGACAATGATATAAACTTCTAGGTGATTCTGGTCATAAATGTGAAAACTCAACATATGAGACATTTTCACCATTATGTAAAGTCAAAAAAAAACTTCATCACTTGTTTTTTGGTAAATAGTCTAATTTTATGGGTATCATGACCAGTAGTATTATTATGGAAGAAGAATTATTTTACAGATATACATGGGAGTAAATATCTAGGGATAAAATAATAAAAGTCTGTAATTAAGTTTCAAATGCTTCAAAAAATGAAGCAACTGTACATTAAATCTCAGTGGTGGGGTATGGTGGTTCATTACACAGGTCTCTATACTTTTATCACTAAACATTTTATATCTAAAGATATATCTAAAAAGTCATAATGAAAATAATAGGATATGCTATAACGTTACCAAAACTTGAGAAGCGAAGTATTGTCAGTGCTTTATTTAGTAGAGTGTGACTACTCTAGTGTATGGATGGCCCACAAGAGAAAACACAAGAGGAAAGAGTCACATGTATCTGTTTAGAAAAATACCCCATCCTCCCCACATCTGCTGCTATCGAAGTACACTCTGATCAAACGTGAAACAACCCTAATTCTCCCTATATGTAGAATAGAAAAAAACTCCAGTCTTGAGTAGGATAGGCCAGTTTGGTTCCAACAGCTAGCATTATTCCTCGTGTTATCCACAGCAATGCGAAGATGCACCTTCAGGAGAATTCAGTCCACGAGGCAGCTGACATTAAAGGCAGAGTTTTTGTAGAAAGCAGACGAGAGCACACACGTTTTCTTTAGGCTTCAGTTGGAAAGACTTTTAGAAATCTTCCTCCCTTGAGAATATTCAAAAAGCCAGAAGTGGTTTTTTTGTCACTTGCTCTGAATTTTTTTCCCCAAGATGAAATACAGGCAGCTGGTTCAGAACAGCTAGTAAATTCAGTCACGGTAAGGGCCCTGCACTCCTGCCACCGCCCCCCTGTGCACCATTCTTGCTCCTACTCAGAAGTACAGCAGCTGGAGAAAAGACAAATATGACCCTGGGTTTAAGTGGAGGCTCTCGTCTACCTGAGGGACTGTTATTCAGATAAAGCTTCCTATTTTACTTCGCAAGTGAATGGTGTGAGTGTGTGTTAAAACAGGAGGTAAATACGCCAGGAAAACAAATCTGTTCACACACGCATGCTCTCCTCGCCCCAGACTTCTTGGGGGTCACTTTCTTGCCTCTGGAAGCCATTAGTCATCATCATCTCACAGTTTGCAGTTATCATAATAAATTTATTATTTTATTTGACAAATAACTCTGCAATTGACCTCTTAAGATTAAGGAATTTGGAAACCTGTTGGGTTAGAAAAGATGCTAAACCAAGTTATAGGAAAGAAGACTGAAGCTTACCTTATGGGAGGAAGACGGATGAGGTGTGTACGTGCAAATGCACATCTGTGAGCTCTCTCACAAATTATCCCTGGGAGTCTAGAGAAGTAAATGTAGGGTTTGTACCTCAAACGCAGAGGGGCTGGAGACAAAGAAGCAGTGTGATCAGTGGACTGCCTCACAATTTTAGGAAATGTTGAAACTGTATATATAATATTTTCCTATTAACAAAGAAATAAGTGTTTCTTAAAATAAAGTAGTAGAAAAAAATGTCACTGCTAATCCCATTTCCAGAGAATGGTGCCCTATTATCACCTCACTCCATAACCTTCCAGAAGCTCTGAGAAGCTTTCTCTGACAAATCTAACTAAAGAAAGACCCAATCTGCCACTATCAAACCCACTATGAAAATTTTGGGTGGCAAAGGTCAGAAAACCCAAGTTAAACAGGAAGGGGTCTAGAGGTGCAAATAATGTTTCTCTCTCTGTGCTATGACTGTTTGTGTCTGCCCACCCTCCTCCAGATTCAAATGTGGAAATCCCAGCCCCCAGTGTGAGTGTATTAGACAGTGGGGACGTTAGTAGGTGATTCACTCATGAAGGTGGAGCCTTCATGAATGGGATTAATGCCCTGGTAAAAGAGACCCAGAGAGATCTCTTTGCCCTTCCACCATGTGAGGTTATAATGAAAATAGCCTTCTCTGAGAACTTTATCAGATATTCAATCGCTCAACATCTGGATCTTGGACTCCCTAGTCTCCAGAACAGTGAGGAATGACTTTCTGTCATTTATAAGGCCCCTAGTCCATGATATTTTGTTATAATGCTCTGAATATGTTAAGGCACTATCCAGATCTGCTCTTGGTGATGGCTTCCTGTGATGACTAGATGGCTACCCAGAGCAAGAGGCTATATATTACCCCAGGGGTAAATTCCTGAGGACATAAGCTCAGCTTCCTACCAGTTCTTTCTGCAAAAGATCTGGGAGTGGTTCTTGGATTATGTGGTCATCTCTGAATCAACTCCTTTGGCCAGAGGAACACAATGAACTCAAGACCACTGAATGCCTAGGAAATGGAAATCGCTTCTTTTGTGTCTAAGAGTAGGCAAGCAGTGCTGTTCATGCCAGTGTCACAGAGCTATGAGTAGAAGAGTTCTTTACATTTCTATGCAGAGCACCTGAAATTTATTAGGACATATTCAGAGCTATCATCCCATCTTCCCAACTAATGGCCAAGCTTTGTTACTGAGAGGTGTTTTGCCTGTTCCTTCTTCCTTCAGGCCAATGGTTCTCTTGGGTGGCTTCTCAGTCCCTGGGATACAGATACCTGACATCTGTATTTCAGCTGACTTTTAGGCTAGACTTTCCCACTCTGTCATCTCTCTCTCTCACACACACACTCACTCCCAGCACGCACACACCCGTGCACACAAACTCTTCCTCTTTAGCATTATCCAAAGTGGTATCAATTCCCAGTGCCTTTTGATTGACAGTGTTTGGCAGACTTTTGATTATTGACATATGATTATTGTCATACATATGTAGTAGGGACAAGAAATTAAGGAAGACACATTTGGTTCCACCTGGAATATATGTAATTACGTAAATGCTAGAGCACAGAGATGATGGGCCAGACGGTTCTGGCAGTTAATAGGTATGGCTGGAAAACTACCCTGTCACCTTGCTGCCTCCTGTGGATGCCAACTCTGTTCCCAGTAGGTACAGGGGTTCTGGGATAACTTACCAGTGGACCAGTTTCTAAAGCAATATCTGAAGACCTGTATGTCAAAATAGCCATTGTGATGGCAGGACCACCTCCACCTCCATGGAGATAAACCCAATGAAGGAAGGCAGGGAGGCAGGAAGAGCCCAGACATTAGAGTCATCCTGCACAGGTCTGAATCTACAGCTCTGCAACTTCCCAGCCATGTAACCTTAAATGTAACTTTGAATAAAGTAACTTGGAATGACTGTCACCTTTGCCTCTTGGTGGCCCATTACCCTTGTGTACACAAAAAAGGAAATATTAAAACTGTCTACCTCATAGGATGACTCTGACAATTAAATAGGATAACACACAGAAAGTGCTTATCCCAGTGCCTGGAAAATAAGCCCTCAATAAATGTTGGCTGGCATAATTAGGATCACAACCATTACCACTACAAAAACTATGTGGGACATCAGGAACATAGACTGACTGGATGGAGTCAGACAACTTAAATGTAAGTGTGATTCCACCCCTTACTAACCAGCTGGTCTCAACCAAGTTATTTGAACTCCCCAAGACTTTGTTTGCTTATCCATAAAACAGGAACAACAGCAGTAACTGCCTAACAGATAGAATCAGAGATTAAATTCAATAACATGTCACTTGTCTCTCAGATGATGTCTCTTATTTTGTTTATACAGCATGCCATTTGAAGGGTTCTAGTAGGCTCTCCTCTCTTCTGTATCTCCACAAAGGAAAAAAATATATATTCACTAGTTGCCGTTGCTTTGTAGGCATCTGGAATTCTGGGGTTGGAAAAGCAATTTAATGGCATTACAGCATTCCCCGTTGTATATAAATGCCCCAAGGTGACCAGGAGGAGGAGTGCCCAGTCAACAGCTCAGCAGTTTTGTTGGTTTGGCAAATGCTTTCCAAGGTAACCATTTTAGGGTGGATGAGTGATAGATAGGAGAGCTGTGGAGACATGGCAACTCCCCGGGAGCCTGGGGGAGCCTGAAAGCAAAATAGCCGTGGATGTGGCGGAACTGCTCCTTAAAAATGTTCCTGGCTTTCTTAGTTTGGTCAAGGACCAAACTCCCGTCATAGGCTCAAGGTCCAGCACAGGCTCCAGGGCCCAGATTCTTCCCTAGCTTCTGGGCCCAGCAGCTCCACAACAGAGCAGGCCAACTGCAATATTCCCGAATGCTTTCTTTAGGTTTTGGAAAAACTAGGGTTTTCTGAAGCACTGTTGAGGCCACATGTAACTGCTCCTGGAGTGAATGATTTGAACACTCTCTGTGGCTCCACTCTAGTCTTTTCCAAACAGTATTTTAATGATGATACAATTGCCCTCTTCAAATGTGGAGAAACTGGAGAACTGAATAATTTTATAAGACCACAAAGCACCGAGGAGACAAGGACTGTCTCAACATAATGGGATGAGCCTAACCAAAAGAAGCCTCCAACTTATTAGCTAAACAAGTTTCCCAAGTTTTCATCAACAAGAGAACTCCCAGAGGAAATATGGGATGCTCTCTTCCTGAAGCATATGTTAAAATTCCACCAGACTAAACAATGGAGACCACAGAAACAATCCTCCCTTTACCAGGTAAGAAAGTATAAGGGCTGGACTGGTCTTTTCCAGCTCTAATTTCTGTGATCAGTGATCCCAGTTACCTGGGTTACTAGGCAAGCAGAGAAAGCAGAAAGAGCTGGTGGTTCACACCAACTTTCAATTTTAATGCGAACAAATTTAATCAGTTCTTCGGCACAGCCCTTCTTTCAAGTCTCTGGAAATATCTCAAGGGAGAAAATAACACTAAGAAACAGAAATCTTTTCTCGTCTCTGCAGGCTTTTGTCACAGCGCCAGTTCCTAAGTGCACAAACTTTTGGCAGGCCAAATCACTTTGATATACTTTTCCCAGGGTTCAAAAAGAAAAGATAAACAAAGAACTTGTGACTTCAGCCGGAGCAAAGGTAGCCAGGAGTTTATGAGGTAGCTCATCTTCTTTACATTTCTGGCAAAAGGGAAGGGAGTGTCAGTAAAAAGAAATCACCTTGTTAGTGGTTTCTGAGACTGCAGGTTTGCTGCCCGAGGGTATTTTCTGGGCTGGCTCCTGCAAGATTTGCTATTTTCTACAGGTAAAGCAGAGGGCACCTTTTGTCAGCAAAGGTTGACACTCCAAGGTTTTGTTTTTATTGGCTTTTTTTTTTTTTTTTTTTCTTTTTAAGGCAAGGAAAAGGATTACGCATTTGAAACTAGTTCTCAAAAGGTATTTGGATTTTCTTCAACCATTTTCCTCAATGAATTAAGTCAAACAGGAAGGACAAAATATAGCTGTTTTCTTTCGATTTTATGAGCACAAACAGGATGTGTCTAATTAAAATTCTTTGTTGTCTGGGTTCTAACAACTTTAGGAATTGGTTTTTTTTCTTCTAGGATAAGAGAGTTTAGAACCACATGAAGATTTGAATGTGAAATCACAAATGGTATGGAGATGAGGATGAGTTTGAATATATGCCATATGTTTGTAAACTGTGCACGCTTTCACTTTTCTGCGGCTGTTAAGACAGGTTCCTGAACAGTCTACCTGTAACACCCCACCGAATAAGACAGACTTTGAACCCTCAGAGTGACTACCTTTGGACAGTGTAT
Organism: Loris lydekkerianus; assembly: GCA_963574355.1. Classification (NCBI taxonomy): domain Eukaryota; kingdom Metazoa; phylum Chordata; class Mammalia; order Primates; family Lorisidae; genus Loris; species Loris lydekkerianus. Next base: position 28,774 of record CAUYPK010114813.1, read on the forward strand.
TTCCCTGGATATTTGCCAAGAGTTTGAGATGTAGGAAATAAAAATTCATCTTCGATTCTTAATGGAATTGGATTGGGGCCAAGAAAGTATAACCCAAGTCAAGTTTCCTAGATGACGGACGTTGCACAAATGTACCAGCTGGAGCTGAGATAAGGAAGCCTCACAGGATCTTGGTTGTTATTAATTCCTTAGTCAATCTAATTGTTTTCTTTCCACTCTCTGTCACTTGATGAAGAATTAGAATATTTCCCAGACTAATGGGAATGTGGCAATATGTGTCTCTGCAGATGCAGGGTGGAAATAAATGGAGGCTGAATTCCTCTGATCCTTTAGTCCCTTGCTGCAAGGGAGCAAGGTCAAAAGATCTGAGGCTGACCCCACTGTCACTAGGTCCAGTTCCGCAAATGCAACACTCTAAAGCTGTTTGTTCTTTTTTTTTTTTAATTGACCCAGAGTGATCAGCCTCTAGAGACTGACAGCCAAATGCCCATGAGTCTGACTTAAAACACCAATTTATTAATCCACAGTAATAAATACAATCCCCAAAGGCTGAGAGTGCCTCTTGAGAGTGATCAGATCATACTTTCCCCTAGAGGAAAAGTTACATGGGAATTTAAAGTACATTGAAGGGGCAGCTTGGTGAGTACAGAATCGTGTGATGCTGAGGTACCACCAAGCAGTGATAACCTGTGCTGCCCAAGTCCACTTCCAGGGATAGTTCTCTAAGAGGCCAGTAGGGCTGGTCATTAGCTCCATGCTCACACTGACACACTAGCCTCTTGTTCTTTTTCTAGAATTCAAGTAAATCACCACTAACCCTTAATGATAAGGCAATAAACCCTTTAAATATGTAATTACCATGTGTTGAGTAGACTGTAGCATTCTTTTCCTGAACAAATAAAATACTATAAAATACCCTGAGCACTTTAGCAGGACTGGAGGAGAATGTCCAGGGCTCTTGGTTGAATTAGGAAGACATCCTGTGTCTCCTGTGTGGTGACTGGAAAGCAGAGTAGCTTCATGGGCAACACACAAATTAGACTCCACCAGAAGACTTAGTTCTGCCTGCGAGCAAATGGCAAGTTCATCCACAAGGTGCTCTTTTCTTGTATTTACCTTCAGAAAATGACATTTTCTGAAATTGCTCCCAAACTTGGAACTGTGTCCTGCTGTGTTTGGCTGTCGTATGCCATGTTCCCACGACACCAGCCCAGGGCAGAGACAAGACGCTCTGTTGCCACAAATGCTGCTTGTGCTCACAGAACATCTTTCCCATCAAAACAATTTTGACCTGGTAATAAAATGAAAGAGATTTTATAGAATCTTTGAAGGCCAACGAGGTAAAAGAGATGTTCTAGCCTAGATCCATTCAAAGTGTGGTTCAATAGAAGTTGAAACCATTAGCCAACATATTGAGGATAATAAGTAAGAGTCTTGTTTGAGAAATAATTCATTGAAGTCAAATGTATAATTGTGGAAATTCTCTCACTCTCCCCAGATGAGAAAGAACGCTTAAGTGTTTTATCACAGATACTGCACCAGGAACTAAAAGAAATCCTCATAATCATTTCATGTTTTAAGTCCTATGATTAACTCTAGAAGGCATGGTGAGAGAACTGGGAAAGTGGTTTAACTTCTGTGTGCCTCAAGTTCCCACTGCTTGTAAGTGGCAGGGCTGTTGTTTAAGGCCAGGGAATCTGACCATAGAGGCTGCTGATACCAGAATTAGGCTCTTCAGTACATCCTTGGTCTCGGGGATTTGAAAAATTAACCCACGGACCACAGATCAGGATTTTTATTAGAAGTTAGAAAGGAATACAGAAGTAAAAAGCACCAGAGCTTCTGGAAGGGGGAAAGCACTGAACTGAGGCACCTCTAGTGGGCTCTTTATCTAGGGGTATCAGGTCTAGAGAATTACACGTGGCCAGGAGTTGGTAGATGGAAAAACATCTCTTCAAAGTTAGTGAGTGCATTCACGACTGAATGTAGTTCCTCCTCCACTAGGGCGAGGTTATCAGGCTCTTTACAGTTTTTGTCTCTGAGAAGGGATTAGGGTGTGTTCTCCTGCTCAAGGTGGAACCACCCAAAAAACTATCTCAGGCTGCTTTGTTCTGAAAAAGGCAGTCTGCTTGTGCCTGGAAATGGGGGTCTGACTTCTGAGCTCACCTGGGCCTAGAGAATGGTGGGGCTCCCTGTCTAGCCCTGAGTAGTGGAATCCTGTATCATTGCCTTCTTAACTACTAAGCAATATGCCTCTTCAGCATTTCTTCCTTTCCTTTCCTTTCCTTTCCTTTCCTTTCCTTTCCTTTCCTTTCCTTTCCTTTCCTTTCCTTTCCTTTCCTTTCCTTTCTTTTCCTTTCCTTTCCTTCTTTCCTTTCTCCCTCCTTCCCTTCTTTCCTTTCTTTTTACAATTTGCTCTTTGATGAGTAAGAATCTGACTTAAAAAGTTGTTTACTTATGGGGATTTTAGTGAAAAAACTAGAAGTAAAGGGAAAAAATAAATAGTAGGGCTTAATGAAAGGATAATTATTATAACAAGATTCAGTAACTGTTATAGGTAAATTTATGAGGAGAGGCCAAGATAATTTCCCAACAGAGATTTAAATCTTATTGTTTCAGTTAGTTCAATCTAAGTATTAATTATCTACATTCCTTGCCTAACCCTAAAAATCAACCACATCTTGCCTTTTCCCTTGTGAAGATTTTGACTTTATGACTTCTTTTTCACTGACAGCATCACAGGTGAACCCAGATTAAGTGTGTGGGAACCACTTTCACAGTGTTTCATTTTTAGTGGAATGTGTCAGCTCCATTACTTTTATAAACTGATTCCCTGAATTGTTAACTGTTTCCCCACTTACCCCTCTTCCCAGCTATTTCTAACTTTGGGTTTTTACTGGTAATATACATTTAACTTTTTATTTCCAACGTGTCTGATTACGCTTTTAAGTTAAGGGTGGGACTTGAACCTGCCCAATGCAAGTGGTACATTAATAAATAAACATTAAAATAAATGACTTCCATAATTTCAACTTTTAAAATAATTTGGGTGAGAGTATGTAAAAAAGAGGAGTCCTAAGGAAGTCCCTTTGAGGCCCTTGACACGTTCTAATTATAGGCTCTGTGGTCTTGGATTTGAGTCAAAGAGATATCCAATGGATACTTTTCAAAATTGTTGTGTGGAAAAAAAAAGGCAATGGGCTCTTTGTGAACTTCAAAGCATTCCATGGTGTTCTCTATTATTAATTTCTCCAATGACGAAGTCCACAAATCCATTATGAAGAATTTGATGCATAGGACATGGAAGAGATGACCTTTTATTTATCTTTTCAGTAGCTTGAGTGCAGGTAGAAGCTACATTTTTGTTTCATTTTGTTTTGAGATGAGGTCTCATAATATTACCAAGGCTGGAGTGCAGTGATATGAACACAGTTACTGTAACCTAGAACTCCTGGGCTCAAGCTGTCTTCCCACCTCAGCCTTTTGGAGTAGCTTGAATTAGGCCATTCACTACTATGCCTGGCACAGCCACACTTAAAGAATGATTCCTGAAGGTATTGCTAGCTAATATCAAAGAACCCGTGCAATGTCTCTGGCAGGAAATAAGTGATAGCTTGGAGCCTTATTTTTAAAGACCTTAGTCTAACAACTGTAAGAAGAAATGTCTGTATTTTATTTCACACTCACTTCCAATATCAGGTCTATGAAAAGATGAGATAAAAAGTAAAACTGCAGGGCAGTGCCTGTGGCTCAAAGGAGTAGGGCCCTGACCCCATATACCAGAGGTGGCGGGTGGCGGGTTCAAACCCAGCCCTAGCCAAAAACTGCAAAGAAAAAAAAAAAAAAAAAAAAGGAAAACTGCATATAAAATGTAAAAAAAAAAAGAGTTTTGAAATAAAAGGAGTGGGTTTTGTTTTATTTTTCTTTTTACATTTTGTAGTTTTCAAGAGATTGGTGATCCGAGATTGCATTTCTGGTCTTAGATATCTGATGAACACTCCAGGAAGAAGAATTTTAGATCTGCTAACCAACGTATCATAGACAGAAACTTACATTAGAAAAAAACATGATTCAAGATCACTTCCTTTAAGAGATTTAATCTGACAGAAGATAACCTTGCTTTCTTTTTAAAATTTTTTTAGAGAGTCTCACTTTGTCATCCTTGGTAGAGTGCTGTGGCATCATAGCTCACAGCAACCTCAAACTCTTGGGCTCAAGTCCTCCTCTTAACTCAGCCTCCAAGTAGCTGGGAGTACAGGTGTCTGCCACGATGCCTAGCTACTTTTAGGGCTAGGGTCCTGCTCTTGTTCAGGTTGGTCTCAAACTTCTGAGCTCAGGCAATCCACCCTCCTCAGCCTCCCAGAGCAGGTAGGATTATAGCTCTGAGCCACTGCACTTAATAATTACTTTTATTACATAAAATTATTCAAATCTGAAAAAATGAAAAAAAAATCCCAGAATTTTGTTGTCAGTGTACTATGTTTTCTTCCTCCTAAAACATTAGCATATCTACTTCATTGATGTGTCTGTAAGAGCTTGAACTTGGTTGATAATCAACAATATCTGTTGAATGAATGCATGCAGGAAGCAGGAGTGTTCATTAGATTTCAGTACTTTCCGTTAAGCAGTATTTCCCATCCCTAAATATATTGCATAACTTTAGCAAGACTTATGTTGATAAACATGAGCCTTAGCAGAGACGATCCTCAAGGATACAAATGATGAATTTCATTACTACAAACTTCACTTTTCCAAACAGTATTTATGTACTTTGTAGCCTTCTAGGATTTGACAACTAAAGTACACTGACAAATGGGGGTTTGGTAATGGAATTTTTTTCATAAGAACATTTTATGAATATGGAAAGCAAACATAAAATAATGATCAAAGGTGCATGATAATTAGTGACTGGAAGAGTGAAACTGGAGCTGGAAGTTTTTCAGGCTGTTGTCAACTCCAGGCAAATAAGGCCAGTGTGGAAGCTCGTCACACCCTCTGCCAGGCTTGAAGACGGTACTTCCTACCCTCGCCCTGCACGCTCTGGTTTCTGCACGTGGTTCAGGTGCAAGGGCAGCTGTGTTAACCGCTCCTCCATGTGGCAGCAGACTTTGATCTCAGGGCAGTGTTGGGTAAACCCTTCACCACTTTGTTCTCCTGCAGCTACCAAATGAGAGTAGTGCCCAAGGTCTTTTGCAAATTGTTCATAAACATTAGCCTTTCCCTCTTGGCTAACGATGAATAGCACTTTTTAAAAGCAATGTTGTCATTTTCTTTTCCACAGGATATCAGGGGCTCATTTTATATGAAGAACTACAGACCCTTTCCAAATTTTATTTCTTTACTTTCTTAAATGAGAGTTTATTTTGGATGAAATGATGGGGACAGAGGGAGGGGAGGAAGAAAGGAAGAAAAGAAGGAAGGCAGGCAGGGAGGGCTAGACAGAGGTGTCTCCTTTTTTATTTTCCCAGACCCTAGTTATCAAAGAACAAGAGAAAAGTTGCTCTTGGTTTCAAAGGTTCATCTTCTCTGTATAAATTCCCTTATACATCTTCTCTGTATAAAGTGTTTTTATTTTAATCTGAAACTTACCTTGTACACTAAAGTTGGTTTTTTCCAGTTGGAAGGCGGTGGGTATGGGTCGCGGTGGGGGGAGTGGTGGTCTGCTGCTCTCAAGTGGTTCTCCTGAAGTCCCTGCTGGCTCAGCTCCAGGAATGAACACATACAAGTCATCATACTGGTCCTCAGAACTCCCACTGCCAGCCTCTGGGGGGCTGCATTCAGCCTCCTCATCTGAACCGCTCTCTTTTTCTTTCCGTGGAGTATCAAGGGCCTCAGTGCCCTCTGCGCTCTGCGTGTGCGTCTTCCCACCTGTGTGATGAAATCCCGGGTGCTCTGTGGCTGTTTGTGATGAAGATTGCATGACTTCATTTAAACACTCCATCGAGAGGCATTTCATATTTGTAAATTTGTACAAAAATAGTAGTACTGCTAATAAAACTTTTATGACCTGATACAGCGGAGAGCTGTCAAATGCACAACTTTTAAGTGAACAGTCATTTCCATTTGGGCTTTTAACAGTCAAAGCGGCATTATTTCTGGCTACATCAGTATGTGACACAGTCATGCATGTAATGAATTATAATTCTTTAGAGTTATTGTTTGAGCAGATTCACCTATATCTGACATATCATTATATTTTTCTTGCAAAACAGTATAATTGATCCAATAAAATAAGTACTAAGTGATAGGAAAAGTAAAGAAAAGAAAGAAAAAACAAACCTTGACTTGCTTATAAACAATGACTGCAAATTATTTCTGACTCTTAGTTATAATTTTAATATGCATCTATTATACGTGTTGTTATAAATGCCACAATAATTTTATAATTTATTATAAAAATTTGGTTGCAGATACTACATTAATTTTAAAAACATTACTTGGGACAAAGAATAATATTTTTTGATGGAGAAGGTATCTAAATCACCAATAATAGGTAAATTGTTCTGAAGTTCAGTTCTCTCCCGTATAAAATTCATTCTATCCCAAATTTAGCCAAATAACTCAAATTTTCTCCACTGCAAGAACCATTGCCATCGTTTGCGTTTATAGCACACACAGGAAGTGCTCTTTAGCCACTCAGGAAGAAAGTTGAAAGAGGAAATCGTAACAGCAACTACATCTTCAAAAAAGTTTCACTGAGGATTCTTTATGATAAAATGTCTCTAAATAAAAGATTCAAAAATATTTAAAACAGGCTTTTGGAATGCCTCAACAGACTTTGGAACCCCCATAACAGACTTCAAATTATGCAAATTGCCATTGTCAATGCAAATAATTGTACTGAAATGTTGCTAAAGTAGGATATAGCTAAACATCCTCAAACATCAGAGTGTAGAGAAGGATGTTTTTGATGAAGAATTGCATGATAGGACATTTTCTCCAGTGGGAGAAAAATGAATCATGTGAACAAATCCTTCCCGTAATGGTACACTATATAAAAGTTTCTTTTTTATTTTTCTTTTTCAGGTGAGAAAAAAAGACAATGCTTCTGGTATTAAAACCAAACCAAGATCCTTTAATTACCAGACTGGGCAGTGCGGGTGGACATTCATTTTTGCACAATCTATGCACGCAGATTTCATCCATCTTTCTACCCCAGCACAAAAAACCTGAGCTTTAAAAAAAAGTAATGTCTTGAGATGTTGATGGGGTAGATGATGGAATGACTGAAAAATTACTGCTCAGGCTAGCAAAGGGACTTCACTGCTCTTTCTGGGCAAATCAGTTAACTTGGAATTACATTCATAGTATAGGAAATTACCTTTAGCCACACTTTCTTTTATGTGTTTAGTATTTCTCGACACTAAGTAAGCAACAGTAGCTCCATTCTACTTGTCAAATATACCCAGATGGGAAATGCAGCCCTGTAAAGTCAGGTTTAGTGGGTCAGTGGGGGATAGCATGTTTCATAGTAATGAAAACCTGCTGAGTGCTGGTGTTCACTCCCTGTCTCAAGGAAGAGTCTGGAGCCTTAGTCTAATTACATAGTGTTTCATACATGAGAGAGTTCACAGTTCCAAATGGTAGAGATGAGATTTTTCTTTACAAAACACTGAACGTTTTTTTCTTATGGTCAATTCTTTTGAAAATTAAATATGATAGAGAATACATGGTCATTATTAACGATGGCTTTTATTACCATTTTTTATTGTCATTAAAATGATAAGCTATATAACTTTCAAATGTGGTGCATTAATTCATTAATGTAATACTTAGCATTTTGGGGTATTCCACAATAATGTTTCAAGGTATTTACTAAGTGTGTTAGTTAAATTACTTGATTGCATTTAATTTTGATTTGTAGGTCACCCTGTCATTTGAAAGACTTTGTTTAACTGACTTTAACGTTTATTAATGTCGGGGATGCAACAAAAACAATAAACAAAAAAGTCCTGATCTCCTTAAGTGTGTATTTTAGAAGGAGAAGACAGGCAATTTATCAACAATCAGATAAATAAAATATAGCGCTAAATGTTGATAAGTGCATTAAAGAATAATACAGGAAAAGGGAAATGAAAAGCAATTGTCAAGGAGAGGGTCATATTTATGAAGGAAGAAATGATGAAGCAAGCCATATGGATATGTGGAGGAAGTGTGCAGAGGAGCTTGGTGTGTGACATATCACTATGGCCATGAACAAGCAAGGGAGGAGTCAGGGATGGAACCAAAAAGATTATTTAGGGATTTGTAGGTGAAAACAAGGGTTATGAGTACAATGGGGAAGTGTTGGAGGATTGGGAAGAGAAGCATGATTATGTCCTTCAAAAAGCATAGAAAATGAAGGGCACCAAATGGGCAAGTTGCTATTAGAGAGTCTTTAACAGTAGGACTAGCTTAGACTTGGATAATCCTTAGTTGTGAGAGCCTGTCCTAAGCATTAGAAGATATTTAGCCTTTTTTTCTCCGCTATGATATTGCAATAATCCAGAAAAGAGCTGATGATAGTGCAGACTGGAATCAAAAATAATGAATGAGGACAGAAATAGTTAAATGTTGGTAACATTTTGAAGGCGATAGTATTTTATGATAAATTGAATATGGGGGAGGTAAAAAAGTAAAAAGGCAAGAATTTGAACTGACTTGAAAAAAAGGAGAAAGGAGTTTTCACTTACTGAGTTGGGAAAGTCAGCAGATAGAGAGGTTTGGGAGTGGTGGGAGTTAGGGTTTTCAAAAATAGTGTGTCTGCGATGCCCGTCATCACTAGTAAAGACATTGAGCCCATTACTAACCAAAGGGGAGCGTTTATATACATGTAGGAATACTCTTCAATAGTTTTCAGATATGAGAATACAGAATTACAACTCTTAGAGCTGGCAGGACCTTAGAGAACATCCTAGTCTAACCCGTCTCATTTCCTAACTGAGAAAACAAAGGCTTACAAAGACTGTGGTTATGTTTTGAAAAACAGAAAACAAAACAAAACTTAAATAAAAAAACAAAAAAAAAACAGTTGCCAAAAAAGTCAGAGATTTTATATCAACAGGTCCTGTGCATTCTCTTTGGGTAGTGTTTGATTATGAAATCTAGAACTTACTCCAAGTATTTAAATTAGCAGTACAATGTGGTGGTGTCTCTAACGTAGTATAAAGACATTCAGTTAACTGCCTTTTCACCTTCTCTTCACTCTTTCTTTTCCAGTTACTCACGCCATAAAAGTCATTTATACATATAACATATGGAAAACTTACAAGGAATATATGTGGAAAATGAGACAATGTCCTGTTCATAATCATTTTCTTGCTCATTATTTCCTCCAATTTCTTGGATCTGAAAAAAAGAATGTAATTTTCAACAACATGCATTAATTTTAATAAATCTGTATTTGATGCCCATGGAAACAGAAGAAATTTTTAAGTTTTTAATTTAAATACTTCATCATGTTACAGTTCTTGTATAACATATTACTACCCAATGACACATTGTACTAAAGGTGTAACTGGGAAAACAGAATATTTTGTAATAAACAATAAATTGATTTTAAAATGAAATGTATTGCGACTACTTTAAAATGCAGGGAAAGATAATCGCAAAATTTAGGTGTAATAAAGAAGTTCCAAATAAAATTAGACACAACTATTTTTCTTAAAAACTATGAGTTTTGCTCTCTTTTAATATTTCTGTATCTTTTATAGTTCAAAAGATATGCTTAATTACATCAAGTATTACAATACAGTGAAAGACAATAAAATGACAAATGTTTTCTCTCCATCTTTAAAGAGAAAACGAAACTGAGTAAAGGTATTTCTGTTTATTTGTCTTTCTGAAATCCGTTTCATTATATGTTCTTAGAAGAAAAAGTTCACTGGGAAAGGGCAGAAATCTTAATCCCCAGAATTTCCAGTCTTTGTTTGTAATACCTGGAGTTGACATGGAGTGTATGATTGAGTGTAATGATGTTCACTGAGAAAGCTGAACAATAACAGTATCAGTTCTATTTGTACAAAAGCACCCAGGGAAAGGGATGGAGCTTTGCTGCATTTGACACAGGTCATTTTGTTAACCATGATCTTCAACTGATTATTCAAATGACTTACGTTTTTGTTCTTAAAACAATTGGTTGAAATGATTAGGCCATGTGCTATGCATTTGGAATGTCTCTTTAAAAATTAGAAGCATTCTTTGTGATGAATTGGAAAACTAAAAAGTAATACAAAGGATTAATGAAACCAAAAGTTGGTTCTTTGAAGAGAGAAATAAAATTGACAAACTTCTTGCTGCTTAGTAACAGAAGAGCAAGGACCCAAGTAAGCTCAATCATAAATGAAAATGAAGATATTACAGATGAATCTGCATAAATACAAACATCATTTAGGAATACTATGGAAATCTCTATGCACATAACTAGAGAGCTTAGAGGAAATGGACAAATTCCTGGAAAAACTACAACTTCCCAAGACTCAACCAGGAAGAAATAGAACTCCTAACCAGATCAGTGATGAACTGTTAGATTGAAACAGTAATAAAAAATTCCCAACAACAAAAAAAGCCCTGGACAAGATGGATTCGCAGCTGACTCCTATCAACCTACAAAGATGATCTGGTATTCATACTACGGAAATGATTCCATAATACCTACAAGGAGGGATTCCTCCCCAACTCATTTTAAGAAGCCAGTGTGACCTTAATACCAGAGTCAGGAAAGAACATAACAAAAGAGAAAACTATAAACCAATATCCTTTATGACTACAGATGCAAAGGTCCTTAAGAAAATAGTAGGACAGAAAGAAAGAAAGAAAAGGAAGGAAGGAAGGAAGGAAGGAAGGAAGGAAGGAAGGAAGGAAGGAAGGGAAAGAAAGAGAGAGAGAGAAAGAGAGAGAGAGAGAGAAAGAAAGAGAAAGAAAGAAAGAAAGAAAGAAAAAAAAGAGTCCACCAGGAATACGTGGGCTTTTATCACAGGGATGCAAGGATGCTTCAACATATGTAACTCAAGAAATGTGATTCACCACATAAACAGAAGCAAAAACAAAGACCATATGGTCATCTCAATAGATGCAGAAAAAGCACTCAAGAAAACCCAGTGCTCTTACATGATTAAAAGAACCTCTCAACAAACTAGGCATAGCAGGAACATATTGCAGAAATTTAAAAAGCTGCAAATGACAAACCCACAGCCAGCATCATACTGAGTGGGGGAAAGTTGAGAGAACTCCACCTAAGAACTAGAAGAAAAAGCTCCAAATGCCCATGGTCGCCCCTTCTATTCAACATAGTTTGGAAGTCCTAGGCAGAGCAGTCTGGCAAGAGAAAGAAATAAAACCTAACCATAGTGTGAAAGGAGAGGTCCACACAGTCACTCTCTGCTGATGGCATCATCTTGTATCTAGAAAATCCCAAAGATTCCACCAGGAGAAAACTGGAATTGATAAATAAATTTAGCAAGATTTCAGGATATAAAATCAATGTATATTAACCCATAATATTCCTACATACAAATAACAGCCAGGCTGAGAGTCAATCAAAGACAATGCTATTCACAACAGCTGCAAAGAAAATACAATATCTAAAAATGTATCTTATCAAGGAAGTGAAAGATCTCTACAGGAAGAGCTATGGAACTCTGAGGGATATAAACAAATTGAAAAATATATCATGCTGATGGATACGTCGAATCAACATTATTAAAATGCCCATACAACCTAAAGAGATTTACAAATTTAATGCAACCTCGATCAAATTACCAAGGTCATACTTTACAGAACTAGAAAAAAATAATTCTATGCTTCATTTGAAACCAGAAAAGAGCCTGAATAGCCAGAGAGCATGTGTGCAGAGAGGGAGGTGCAGCGTGGTGAGATTCAAACAGGGGGAGGGCAGCCCGGGAGGGGCAGGAACCTACCAACGGGCACAGTGAACATTATTTATAGGATGGGCACACCCACAGACGGGACTTGGGCATTACAAAAGCAATCCATGGAACCCAGAACATTAGTACCCCTTAATATTTTGAAATAAAAACTAACATTATAAGTATCCATATTAAAGAATTTATACATTTATAGCTTAGGTATGCAAGGATATTTACCTGCATGCCAAGTTTCACCAACTTGGTTTATTGCCCACTTTGGCCAAGGAGAGCCCAGAGAAACTCATTAATTTTTTTTAAAATTTACAAAACTCTATTGTTATCTAGAGGAAAAACCACAGCCCCGATTTCTTACTGGAATTTTGAAAGTACACATCTTTTAAGCATTTTTTTTGGTGATTCTGATGTAGTAACTCATTTTATACTTACATAGTATTTTCCCTTTAGTGGATTCCCCTCAATGTTAACCTGAAAAATCATGTAGCTTTTTCAAGACGGGTTGACATGATTAATATTTGTATCTTTACTATTAGAATCATTGTTTGATATAGCTATTCTTTTTTCCAATTAGCCTGACCTACATATTTCATAAGATAAGAATATATTTTTTAAAATCCATAGTATTCTCAAAACCAGATCCAGGAATTTTCTTACTAATTTTATAACAGAAATGGTTTTCAAAGACTTCAGGAATTGTGCAAACTTTTTACATATTATTCACAATCTTGGCTATTATGAGCTCAATATCACTGTGAATTAATAAGAGACACTGGGAAAATGTAAGTGAATATACAGAAGTTAAAACATAATGGAGCCAATTTTTGTATCATAACTTAAGCCATATGACATTTGTACAAAAAAATAAATCTCAATCCCAAGAATGTGTGAAAGGGACCTGCCTCCAATTTAAAAAAAAAAAAAAAAAGCTATTTGACTAATATGAGCACTTTTGCAAATATTATGTTCAATCAACACTTTGTAGAATCAGGCTAGGCAGAAACTAATTGTTTTCTTAAGAATAGGAGAAGAGGATCATTACAAATATTTGTGCTAAAAAACAAATGCTTCTTATTTGGCTTCCTTAACTTATAATCATATTTATTTTGAAAAGCATGCTAGATCTAATGATGTGTTAATAACTCTTTAATAAAATCAATGATGGCTTCAGAGACAAGTTTCATGGCATTCTGAGATCTAATCTTTTTAATAATTGCCAGTGTGGTACTGTGGGCTGAGCATGGACTTTGAAGTCAATTTTAGAACAAATCACAGCTCAGTTATTTATTAGCAGTGTGATAACAGGGTGACACACTTAGATATTAAGCTTTAATATTTGACCATGAAAAACGTAGACAGTAATAAATATATCATCAGTTTGCTGGCACAATTAAGCTAGAATAGTGTATGGAAAACACACATCACATGTATCACACAGCAAGTGCTCCATAAATGTAAAATGTGTATGTTGGAATTTCCTTCATTACATAAAATAGACATCTACTTTTCAGCCAGCATGATTTCTTAGTCTGAGGCTGGAGTTTGACTTTCTTTAGTCACTTGCCAACGATTTTTGTAGAACTATTGCGTGCTAAATACTCTGTTAACTACAAACAACCTTACAAATATAAACAATGTAACCAGATCGTATTCACCTTTATACTAATCTGAAATGTAAAAAAGATAAATAGATACAATTCCCACTCTCAAAAATATCACATTTTAATTTTTCAATTGAAAGAGGAAGACAAAATGATTAGAATATAATATTTTATTTATTTCACCACAATAAACTCAATCTTTATAGATGAAGTAGAGAATCAAGAAATAGATAATCAAGGCAAAAATCTTATTCATTTGCTTTTGGGTAAGGAGACTGTATTAAAAGAATTATCTTGGTACTCACCCTGAGTCTCACTTCTCTAAATGAAAGGGCAAGATTAAATGATAAAAGTCTGCTAGTTAAACAGGCTTAATGTAATATTTTGACCCATAGATAATTCTTGAAATCCATAATGTTTAATGAGATTAAAATCATACATTATCAAAGATAAACTGAAAAGAGAAATTGTTGTTGACTGGGGTATGTAAAGCTCCACATGGCTTTGGCATCTGGTCCTGTACAAACTGATCATAATATTCTTATTTTGAGGAAGTGAATAAAAACAATCTTCACATGGCAGTTGCTATCTAAATCATTTTATGAGACTCTAATTGGCCCAACTCTTGCCCAACTTTCCATAGTGTTGATCTGAAATGATCTTACCATCTTTCAAAGCACATGGTAGTCTGTGGGATGAGGATAAGAAGACAAGCATATGTCTGAAGAATGAAAAATTGACCTTGTGAGATTTAATATCTCACCGCAAATGAATACACTAAAGAACATTCGATGATATTCAAATGGAAATAATAAATATTATTCTTAATAAATGCTAAGAATAATGACCAATATTAAACTAAAGCCATGAAAAACAAGAAACAGAATTCCCCCGAAAAGAAATTTACCAGGCATGTTGTGAAAGTGCGGTATCTGAGCTTCAATGTGTGTCCTTAGGCCATCTAGGGATATGGCCTAAAGGCAGATTCATATGATTTCCCATAAAAATTTATGTTTATATTATAGGAATTAAAATGCTGAGTAAAAAATTAAATAGGAGCTCCATCCACAGTTGGGAGAGGAAAGAAGAAGAATAAAATAGAAGTGGAGCTGTTTAACTCAGGGAAAGTCAAAGTGGATGTTTTCCTTGGTATGGGTAAATATTTCATCAGAATAACCTGAGTATATTATGCTGTGCTTTTTCAGACATAATCTTCATTAGTGGTAAAAAGACCCTATGCATAGGTGAAGGACGTCTTCTTTGGCACAATTAGAAATTCAATTTTTTGATTGTCACCACCCAGGCCAAATCTGGTGAAGATGGAGGACTAGATGCCAGAGGGACAGAGATAGCTTCATCCTGTTTTTCATACAAACAAACAGCAGTCCTCTTGAAACCTATTCTCTCAAGCGTAGGACAAAAGAATTGAAAATGGTTAGCCTTCAAAGCACTGATGGAAGTTTGGTTTCTGTCACTGCCACATCTCTCATTCTGACCTGTGTTCATTCCAGCCCTTCTTTCACTCTGTGGCCACCCTCCAGCCCACCCTTCAAGGTGGTGACCCACAGGGTCCCTGGTCCCAGTGCTGACAGCTCTTGGCCTTGATTTATGTCCATGAGGCAGCTCTAACTACCGTTGGGCACCTGCCACTTTGAACGACATTCTAGCTCTATATTGACAGTATTTGTTTCAAACTCAACATAGTTGTGGTTGCATCTGTGAGGTATCAACACTGATATTGGGGGCATATAGGTATTTTAGTACTAAATCATATGCTGATTCAATATTAAAACAATGTGTTACACTAAAAATGTAATAGTTTGGGTATTTTTCCAAGCAAAAGCTGCTTTTAGATGTAGTCTATGGTCTGTACTGCCCAATTCACTGTATCAACTGGGGTTTCCTATGTTTCATCCTTGTCTTTCTTTTCTTTTCATAGAATATATTCCTGACTAATTTTATTCATTCTGCTACCTTTAACATATATCTCTATTCGGATCACCCCCACACATGTCTTTACCTCTAAACTCTTCTGAGGACTAGATTCCAGGATTCAGAAAAAAAGTTACAGTCATGGAAGCAAAGGGAAAAAAGAAAAAAACCTGGAGAGAGCTAGATCAGAAAAACTAGGGGAGACGATTCTCTGTGGATCAAGAGTGGAAAAGCACAGTTCTGAAAATAATTCATCATATCTTCCAATAAAAGTCACTGCTGACCCCCATGAGGGGAATTAAAATGGAATGGTGTGAATTTATACTGGCTTGTAGAATCTTAAAAAGTTAAATTGGAGTAAAGATTTGAAGGTACAATGTATTGAGTTTTTTTGAAGAACTATAATATAAAGTAGGGATATTGGGTAACAGTGCTTAAGATTTGTTTTTTGAAAACTGAGTTAAAGATGCCGGAGAAGTAGTGCTTCATTATAGGCAAGGGCTACAGACATGGAAGGGCACAGAACACTGCAATGCAAGATACACAGATCTGAAAGTCTCACGATCCCCAACCTCCAATACCCTACATCTAGTAGGGAAGACAACGTAAATATGGAAAAATAAAACACATTTCAAAATATGCATACACTTGCAATATGCTATAAGATAGAAATACGCAATAATTTCCACCGTATGGCTAGGACAGAAAATTCCACAGAATAGTTTGTATTCAATCAAAGCCTCAAAGGACACATATGGTTTTATTCCATAAAGAAAAAAGAGGATACAAATTACTGGTCAGTGGGGGAGCATGAACGAACAGCCGGAAGACTTGGTGAAAGGTTTGAGCTGGTTGGATCATTGCACGAAGAGACATGTTTGAAGACGTGGTGGTGCTTTAAGATTTTACTGTATTGAATTTTAAATACTTTGGAGCATGTCATTATTTCTTAAGAAGTAGGAAGCAATAATTCCTGCCTTTATTTCAGAAAAATAATTCTAGAGTAATTCTGGGTAAAAGGTAGAGAAGGCTTTTATAATGGCCAAAGTGAAGGGCCATGAGAACTGGTGAAAAGTGTTTACTGGAGAAGGCAGATACGAAAAGTATACCTGAGAGGGTGTGGGCAAGATTTTTACAGCTTTGATGCCAAAGGCCGGAAGACAAGACTCAAATAGGACCATGTAAGTAGGTTTCTGTTCAGCTTAATGTCTGGTAACCAGTTCTAATATCTACAAGTTTCTTTTTCAGGACACTTTTCCAAAGAACTCTTGTCATTTACAGATGAGGGCACTGATTAAAAACACATGGAATATTATGCAGCCTTAAAGAAAGATGGAGACTTTACCTCTTTCATGTTTACATGGATGGAGCTGGAACATATTCTCCTTAGCAAAGTATCCCAGGAATGGAAGAAAAAGTATCCAATGTACTCAGCCCTACTATGGAGCTAAACTATAGCTTTCACATGAAGGCTATAACCCAACTATACCTCAAGACTATGAGGAAAGGACCAAGGAAGGGTAAGGGAGGGGGGAGGTTTGGGCGGAGGGAGGGTGATGGGTTGGGCCACATCTATGGTGCATATTTTTATCTATAATAAAAAAAAAAAAAATGATGAGTATGAGAGCTAATTACATTTCTACATGGAGCCTTACAATCTTCCACAGATGGTGTAGTCGCTTTTCAGCATCAATTTTATACCAAGCAGGATTTAAGTAGATGCCATCTCAAAGTTTGAGAAGAAACTTCTTCTCCCTCCTTTGGGGATCACAGAAGGCAAAGTAATGGGGGTGGAGGCATTCTTGTCTATGCTTGTTGAAGAAAATATGCTTAAAAAAAAAAAAAAACAGGTAAAAGAAAAAGCAGCTTAATCATGAGTGAGAAGGCTTGGGGACTTTGACCCTTTCTTCAACAACTTACTCTTCCTTATCTTTCATGTCTATCTACTCACAGGACTGTTGTCTCTGTGTCTAAAATGGCTCTCAACTTCATTCTTTCATTGACCATTATCTAATAATTCTTACAATTAAGAGTCTATATCAACCTCGTATTGTTTCTCCCAGATCCAATGTTTATCATACTCTGCTGCCCAGTCGATCCTTCTAAAGCACATTCAAAGCTTCTGACATACATCACATTCCAATCTGTATGCAAACTCCTTAACCTGACATTTAAGCTCTTTTAAATCCTGACCTTAACCTGTAAGCTTTATTTTCTGCTTAGCCAAGTTGATTAAATGTACCCTCTATACACTATGTTTGGGGGGCTTCTCTTGTATTATTCCCTTTCCAGTTCCTGCTTCCTCACTTCTCTCTTTCCTAATATCTGAACACTTGGCTTTCATCCAGATCAACTCCATTTTGACCATGAAATAATCCCTGTTTCCCTGTCCTGGGGCTTCTCACTCCTTCCCCTGTGCCTGCTTAGCAAATCAGGCTGTGTTTTTCATTTAGTGTTGGTTATGCTCTCCCTCATTTTATAGTTCACTGAATTGTGAATTCAGAGAATCTAAAATTGTTATCTGCTTGCTTTCCTCTACTAGGTATATACCCGGAAGACCAAAAATCACATTATAACAAAGATATTTG